>JADLZL010003183.1:0-33628 GCA_015844335.1 Chrysopogon serrulatus | reverse complement strand
AATTTAAATAATTAAAATGAGTTTATGATTCTAGGGTGTTGTTTGAGTTCTTTTATATCACGGGTGTATGTGTTGATAATTTAAATTTTCGTTACATGTTTACTTTTATAAATAAAAGCAACCAACTAAAATGAATCTTGATGTTCGCAAGTGCTTGGCTAACTCTAACTCACACCCCAAAGATGTTTTACAAGTCAAGTGAGGTGCAAGGAAGAACCAAATTTGAAATTGGAGTTCAAAATCCTAAACCCTAGCTTGATGGCTAAGTATAGGAATTTGAATTTCACTTTCAATTTCGGTGAGCTAACCATAATCAATTTTATAAATAAAATTTGCTAACCAATGGCACCATTTCAAAGTATGAACTCTGTATTTTGAAAATGTACTATTGGTTGGGTTTGAAAAATGCCACATCATCATTAATTATTTGCCCAAAGATTCAATTTGCAAAATCTTTCAAAAGGGAGATTTTCAAAGTGTTTTTGCCCCCCTTTATAATTTCACCTCAAAATATTCAAAATTTGGGAAAACTTCTAAAATACAGTTTATGCATCTCTTTGAGCTCTACAATTTTGGTATATAAAGTTTTTCAAGTTTTTGAATAAAATTTTAAATAATTTCAAAAGTTCTTGGAATTAAAAAGGTGTCCCCTTTTGGGTTTTAAACTACAATTCAAAAATTATTTAGTTTCATGAAAAACTTCTTAAATAAAAGTTGTAGATATTGATAAATGGAACAACTTTTATTTTTTTGAGATTTTCATCTTTTATTCAAAATTTGAAAGTAATTTTGAAATCCCCAAAGTTAGGGTTTTGTCCCTTTTCAAATTTGAAATTCAAATTCAAAAACTAATTTGATTCTGCCCAAACTCCTTAAATCAAAGTTGTAGAGATGGAAAAGTTACACAATTGATATTTTGGAAGATTTTTGTGAACAGTTCAAATTTTTCAGATTAATTTTGAAATTGGAAAAATAGGTGTCCCCTCGCTACGATAGATGTGCGAGGGGGGTGGACGCCCCTTTGCCGGCTGGCCATGCCGTCGTCGGCCGCCGCCGCCGTGGCCGTTCCGGCGTCTTCCCTCGTTTCACGCGACGCCCGTCCAGCTTCGCCGTCTTCGCGAAGTCGTCTTCCACCGCCCCGCCACCATTGGCCTATAAAAGCCCGGAACGGCCGACGACGAGCTCCTTTTCTCCACTACGCTCACCGCCCGGCGTCGCCCGTTCACTTGCAAAATTCCTGCTCTACACTTGATCGCCGTTTCCAATCGCTCACACGCAGTTCCGCAGCCCCTTTGCGCACCCACCAAACCCGGTTGGAGCCCTTGACACCGCTTTGAATCGTGCGTCCAGAGCATCATCTTCCTCACGGCCGGCGATGTCGCCGCCGTGAGTACCTCGCCGCGCCCGAGCTCGTTGAAGCATCTCAAGTCCAACCCATTTGCTTCGCTAGCTTCCTCCTTGATCCCTAATCACGGTCGGCTTCTTGTTTTGGCGCAGAGCATCACCCTTCTCGTAGGAACACCGCCTCGCCGTCGGGTCAGCGCCCGCCCGCCGCCATCGTTGCCGACTACTCTCCGCCCATTCCGAGCCCGCCTCTCCGTTGTTTTGAAGTCGCGGTGAGCTCCCGAGTCTTACCTGGGGGTTGGTTGCGTCGAGGTTGCGGCCCAGTTGGCGGGACACCGCGAAAGCACCGGCGAAGCTCCGCCTCCGCCGTGGGCATGCTCGCCGCCGGGCGTGCTCCGTGGTCGGGGATAGCCGTTTAGTGGGTCGACGGGAGCGGTAGAGAGAGAGGAGTGCTCGTGCAGTCGGTTGCGTGAGAGATATCGCCGTTGGCGAGCGAGATGACCGCCGGCGTCACCGTGGCCGGGCGGGGGGAGGAAAGAAAGAAGAGGAGGCGCCGCCGACAAAGCGGGCCGGGCCGGGCGCGAAAAGAGAGAGAGAGCGCGAGCGGCCACGCTGAAAGGCGGGCCGTGGGGCCGTTTGGGCCGCATTGTAAGGTCCAGGGAGAAAAAGAAATGCTTTTCTTTTTCCAATTTAATTTCAAAGCATATTTTTCACCTTTTTTGTTATATTTTTATTTGGGCAAATAAAAATGTAATAAAAATATGTGAGTGCTCTCCATAATATGCTCTGTCTCTGAAAAATGCTAACTTGTGATTTTCAGTAAGTTTTAGTTATAATTAAAATTGCTCCTTTAATTAATAAATACAACTTCACCGATTTTTAATAATTAAAATATAAGTCCAAAAATCATGAAATTTGTTTTGTGTGCTAATTAGAGTATGATGATCTTAATTATGAAGTTTGGTTAGGTTTTGATTAAGTTTTGTATTATGCTTAATTAATTCCTTTATTAATTAATGTTTAATTAGTTAATTCTTTAATTAATTAGGGTAAGTTAATTCCCAATTAGCAAGTTAATTAGTGGCTTTCAACGACTGTAAAAATGGTCAATAAATTAGTAATCACTCTAATCACCATTAGGGTTGCTTGATTTTGGGATTGAGTGATGACCCTAGGTCATTAACCCTAATGACCTTCTAAGATTTCATGTTGATTGTGTCTCGCTAGTCCGTCGTCGTCGACGCTAGTTATACCTTTTTGATGTAAGGGTACCGTGAAGGAAAGTTGTACTCAAGATCGATTAAAAATCGTTGCATCATTATCGCATGCTCTTTTGTTTACTGCATTGTAATCATGCATCTTTATCGTAGTAGTGCCGGTTCCGAGGAGGAAGTCGAGCCGTCTCCTAAGCTTCGAAGAGGTTGGATCTGATCCTGGTGATTGGGTAGCTGAGCCTCACTTCATCGAGCCCCAAGGCAAGCCCCGGATGCATTCAAACCCGCCTTTGTATTTCGAAAGCTTTATGATTTCATGTGATGATATAATGCATTAGGTGTAGGAGTTGTGTGCTATCCTACTTTGATGCATTTACTGTACCTTGTTACATTACCCTGTACACCTGTTTTGGTTTCGAAATGCTTAGTTGCGCTTAGCCTTGCTACTAGTGTAGGTTTTGATAAAATGTTTTCGAAAGGTGATAACACTACTCCCTGAAGGGAATTTACGAAAACCTGATGTTGCTTGTCGTCTATCCTTGTTCCGACGGGGTCAAGGATACACCACAAGAGCATGATGATAAGTAAATCGAGACCGGGTGGAATGACTTGCACCAGGAAGGGCTAGTGCCCTGGTGTAGTGTCGTCCACTTGTGAGTCGGTTAAGCACCGTTCGTTGTCTTGGCCCTTGGATCATGAGGTTATTGGATAGTACTAGTCGCATGCTAATGGCGGTAAGCTCCCTTGTATGATCCATATGAGAACGGACACCGGGACGGAAGTAGCGTGTACCCACACTACGAGTGCACCCGGCCGACGGTTAGACCGACGGCGTAGGGAGATGGTGTGTACTTTGTACTCTCGTGGCTAGGACCCGTTCGGTCCGGAGAAATGCAAGTGTGAGTTGATATATGTAAGATGTTTGGTCCTGCATATATATCGTGTGGCTAGAAGCCCCAAACTGGGTATATAAAGCGATTCTCGAATCGTCGTGGTGCTCCACGATATGGGAGCCGTGATCCTTGCACCAAAGATCGTAGTAATAATAAAAAAGTCCGAGAATGAGAGTTTTGAATTCGCATATGTTTAATAAGTGATTGTTAAAGTAAGGATTGGCTTAGTATCTTTTTAAGCAAAAGGGTGTCTTTTGATCTTGCTAAAGCCTCTCCTTGATTCCTATTAGCCCGGCATTCCCGAGTCTTCTCCCCCACTTTTTGGTCGGGTAAGTCTTGCGGAGTACTTTTGTACTCGGGGTTTGTTCAACCCCATTTGCGGGTGAACCGCATGGACAAGAGTGCTACGGCCCTTGTTGCATGACGGTTGTCGAAGAAGTAACCGATGAAGAGTGAATTGAGTGGCCTCTCGGGCGGGGCACTTTGGTTGTGTGATCTCGTAATAAAGTTATATAATGATACTTCCGCCGGTTTGTAATAATAACACTCGGTTTGTATAAGTTTTGTAAAGGATTTATAAATTAAGTTATTGTAAGTCTTCCGCTACTCTGGTATTTGTATATGAAAACTGTTGTAATACTGTGATGTCTCTGTAAGTATCGATCCTGGAGTGATCGTGGTTTATCGGGGATCCACCCGACGGAACATTCTAGACTATGTGGTGCACAATTACGGCTGACAGAGGTCTTAGGGACAATGTCAGGTGCTTGTGGGCCATATAATTTAGAAGGTTCTGCCACATGCTCTTTCTTAATTTAATTGCTTACATGTTAGCAAATGACTAAAATGTTTACTAGAGTGAAGGATTGGATAGGCCTAAACATACCTAGTGTTCCAGATAATTTTCTTCAACACACTTAAACAATTAGAATTTAAAGCAATTATAATATAATAGTTGAGAGATAAAAAATTTTGTTTCTTGGGGCTTAGCTAGGTGTCTTAAACCCTACATGTGAATTCCATGGTTATAATAATCATTACAATTGTTTCCTTAACGAGTCATATACCAATAGTGACAATAGCGATTCATTTAAACTATGTTGATATTAACCTAATATCTACTCCTAAAAAGTACACAAGGTTTTGTGCTCGTGTTTCCGTGTTTCTTCCCCTCAATGCATGTGTGCTCGCTTCTAGCACTCCCTTTGTTCAATATCCATCCCCTCAGCACACTCCACCAAGCCACGTTCGTGCCCACTGCATACTAGACGATTCTCCTATGCTGCTCGTCCTAGCTAAGCCCTGGCTCACCACTAGCTCCCACCATCCTAAACAGTAAGGTAATATCACTTTGCTGTGGATGCAATTTCTCGCCTCTAGTGAGGCCACTAAGCAACTTATAGTGGAAGATTCTAGTGTTTTTTTGTGGCCTTGATATGTGTGTCGGCCCACAACAGGATGAAAATGGCTAGGATGACCACTTGGAGGCCCAAGTCACAGCCCATGTGAACAACCAGATCCTTGGAGACTAAACTTAAAGTTGATGCCACTATTGCATCTTGGCCCTGGTGATCATTAGCTTTGATAATCGATGCAATCCTGAGTGGATCAAGCTGCTGATGTTGCTAATCATGATGAGTTATTTTTTGAACTGTTCTTTTTTTAACTGTACGATGAGTTATTTTACTCGGATCCACTTGATTGATGTCTTTTAATAATATTTTTCTTGATGGGTTCTCATGTGATTCAGCATGGGTGTGGTTCATTTGGATTCTATGTGGTTAGAGGTATCCAATTTTGCTTGGTTGGTTAAAAATTTTCTTAACAATAGACTAGAATTGCTCTTCTGATAGGTGATAGCTATCACAAAACAATAGCTAACTTGATCCATTCTATTATTTTCATTTTTCTTAGATACCGTGGGTTACATGGCAATACTGAACTTTAGACGCTTATGTCGATGCAGGATTAAAAGGCATCCTTACTCTGACTTATTTTTCAGAAAGAAGCTTGGCCCTTGTTTAGATTGAGGCAAAATTCTAGATTTTTTTTTACTCTCTCTATCACATCAATTTTTGGACGCATGCATGGAGCATTAAATGTAAGTAAAAAAATATTAATTGTATAGTTTGGTTGTAAATCACGAGATGAATCTTTTAAGTCTAGTTAGTCTATGATTAGATAATAATTACCAAATAAAAAGAAAGTGCTACAATACTTCGAATTGCAGAAATTTGTAATCTACACAAGGAGTTGGTGTGAGTTCAAGTCAGTCTTAAGTAATCCAAAGTCTGTATCCGAATGATGACTCCCAGACTAAATAAATGTACATTATTAAAGAGAGATGGGTTGAATCAATGCCACAAGTTGGTTTGTCTGGCTAGGTCACTTCAACTCATGGACAGACAAAGGAATCCTATGGATTGTTACTCACTCTGTCTAATGAAAGAATATAATTTTCATATTTTAAGAAGTCAAATTATTTAAACTCTGACTAAATGTATATAAAAAAAGTGTAAATATTCATGATACTAGATGATTCCCCACGTGTTGCTGCAGGTTATTTAGAATTTTAGATCTAAAATTTTAGCTTGAAACATGTATAAATCCTAATTACTTTGTTATATATACTTCCGAAAATATAAATTAAAGAATCTGAAGAGTATGCATAGAAAAAGAAAAACTAACGTCGCCATTAGAGCTCAAAAGATAAATGAAAAATAAAAACATATAAATCATCATAACAACTCTTGCTTTAAGCTCGATAGTTGATCAGAGCGCCATGTAGACATTCCTAAGACACTATCGATGAATATGTGTGTCTGCAGCACTAAATTTGTAGCAGTAAACATTGGGATGCATCTTCTTTCCTCTTGGACGGCGCTCACGGGACTTCCTGTGCTCCCTCCGTTCCACAGAGTTTGTCACTTGAAAATTATGTTTGTGAGAGAGGCACGGTTTTTTAACGATGAAACGAAGGGAGTATGCTGTGCTGAAAAAGGGGCGTCCGCGCCCGTGTTGGAGGTGACCATGGCGAGTGTGACACGGCCTTCGTACGGACGTCGGACGGGCTCGGATCAGGCGGCATCGTGAGACTTTGATGGGGTGCCGACGACGCACGCGTGGATGGATAAAGCTCGGACTACACCGCCGGTGGAGGCGCCACCGATGCATGGGCGGAGCATGGGTGAGGCGCGACGATAGGCCTGCAGTCGGACGACAGTGCTCGGAGCTTCATGCCCGTGGCGTGATGGAGCTGCAGTGGCGGAAGGTGGTGCCGCAGGTAGCTGCACGGACGAAGATGGCACTGGCCGTGCGAGGACGGAGAAAGCCCCAATCACTGCCGATGGAGCCTGGTCGAGGTCTCGAGGATGCCCGCGTACCGCATCCTAGGCCCTAGGCCATACACGCAAGCACAATTGAGTGTGGAGGTCATGTGGATGCAACAATGGCGCAAATTAAGAGATGGATGCTCTGCCCAGCTTATTATAAATAGGCCGATCGCCAGTTTTAGAAGATGATGGGGCGACAGTTTTTTTTGGAGGGTGATAAATAGGGCTATTAACTGTTTGCGCATTTTCTTTCAAAAGTATAACAGACACTGGGCTATTTGCGTCACGCATTTTCTTTTTGAAGCAGAACAGATGCACTTTGGCAATTGTGCGCGGCACCAGGAATTATTAGCATGCGATTATGGCTGCCTTCACAGATAGTGGACATAAGCGGGCCCTGGGCGTGACATGGCTTCACGAAATCGCAAGAAAATCTTATAGTGGGTTCCAATGGTGGAGCCAAAAGATTTCATGGCTAGGTATTCCGCATACATAAAAAAACTCGATGTAAATGTGTTGTAGTAATAACCAAAATATAAGCTCTGAACATAGTGACACAATACTATTGTCTCTAAGAATTAAGAAAGATTACAAAACATCCAAGCTGCTAAAATATAACTCTACGATCCTCTTTTGGAATTGATTAATGATATCATCATCTTTCACTTGACTAAAGAATTCCCTCTCAATAAATATGACTAAGCAATTGTTTAAATATTCATCACCCATTTTATTCATTTGCTTGTTGTTCACATAATTCATAGTCGAAAACACTCTTTCAACACTAGCAATGGCTACGGAAAGAATTAGCATCAACTTAAGAAGCTTGTAGATAACATAATATTGCTCATGTTTTTTGTGCTAACAAGCATAACTGAAAGCTCACATAGGTTCTTCAAAATTTTAAACCTTTCATCTCTACGCACACGAGATGTACAACAAAATTAGAAAATGAAATCCTAAATTTTTACTCTGAAGAAGAAGAAAAGAATGGACCTGACACTGCTAAGTGCGTGGTTGTGCACTTGTGCTCACCTTGCTTCAACTTCAGCCTTCAGCAGTTCCAGTTCAACCTTCAACGGAGCTGAAGCGTAGCCGTTATCGTCGGCTCGTCGCGGCCTACGGCCTGCGGCAGCGCCGGGCTCACTGCCGCACTCCGGCCGCCGCCGCCGCCGGGGGTGCCGGCCAGGACGCTAGTGCTGGGGTTGCGCAGCTAAGGGGCAAGGGCAACGCCGAGGGGGAGGCCGGAGGGGATGGGGCGTGCAGCGTGTGCCGCCGTGCCCGCGACGCGACGCTCGGCGAGTCGCCGTGACGCCGTCGCCGATGCCGATGGGATCCCTTCCTTCCTCGCTCCGCCGTTCCGCACGGCCGCGACGCATGTGCGAGCGAGGTCAGCAGGGCAGCAGGCAGGAAACGATGGGGGATTTCTTGTTTTAGTGGGCTGACAGTAGCTGCTTTTTATTGGACTTTGGGCCAGATTTGCAACGTCCCGCAACTATACAAGTTATACCATTCATACGTATATACATGTATTTGCTTTTGTTGTTTTCAGATTCTTGGGTATTCTGTGGAATACAGGGGAATACCCCTAGCACCACCGTGGGTTCCTCCTATTTAGGTATAGTATAAATAAAATAAGTATTATTAGATTAATCATAGAATATATTTTTATCATAAATTTATTTAGAGACATAAATGCTAATAATATTTACTATAAATTTGGTTAAATTTGTGCTAGTTTGACCAGCACGTATCTCATAATTATATTCTTTTATGGACGGTGGAAATATATTTTATATTAAGGTGTGGATATAGATGTCGCTATAGATATAAATGTAGATATAGATATGATTAAAGTGACATATTGGCTGTTATCTACATCTATATTATCTATATTTTTTGTAGATAGACACAGATTTAGGCATCTGAAGAAATCATATCCTATTGAGATTCAAATGCCCACATCTATATTAAGGTGTAGATATAGATATAAATGTAGAACTATATAGATAGTGGTTTGGGAATCCAAATAATAGCTGAACAGGTGTATAGAAAACAATTGACTCAACAATACAACCTCGAGCAGGTAGAGAGAAGTAAATGAACAGCGTGAGTCACGCGAAAAGTTATGATACAATTGACGGCGAAAAGTTATGATACAAGTGACGACGACGGGCAGTTCCATAGGAGATTGAATGTGATCAGCTCCGTTCAACATAACATTCATCATAAATTTATAAACATCATACACTAGTAACCGTTTTTTCTTTTGTTAACAATAAATCTACACTGAATAACTACTTTTCTTTGGTTATTAATAACAATTACACTGAATCATTTCTCATAGGGCTTAACACCAGATAACCCCTGCTACAGTTACACCTACAATCTACAGCCAAACTTCAGGCATGCTAGATTTACACTCACAACAAGAAGGAACAAATACAATGAATATATTCTGAATTCAAGAAACTGGGAGGATCACACTGTGCACACACCCCTTGTGTCAAAGTATTCCGAGGTGTTTGGTTATAAAGAAATAAAAAAAGAAGAATATAGATCCTCCCATCTGTGCAACATCTATCTTTTGGCTTCGATGTGTCCTAGTCGCTAGGTACCTCCATCTGTCATTATTCAACTGCTTGGAATCTGGCCTCTGAATGCAGCAGCTTAAGAGCTAACAGCTTGACTCCAGCTTCCGCTTCTTGATAGCAGGTGCTGCCTCAACGATGATCCCAGACTCAAGCTCTCTCTCGATCCAATCATTTTCACTCAAACCATCAAAAGTGATCGCCTGCTCATTTCTTGGTCCGACCACAATCCCCAACTCGAGCTCTCTCTCAATGCAGGCTTCTTCACTTAGCTCATCTGAGATGGCAGCACAATTGGTTTCTTGTTTTATGACAATCCCAGACTCAAGCGCTCTCTCAATCCAGGCTTCTTCACTGAGGCCATCTGAAGCAATGGCTTGCTCTTGGATCTCTCTCCGGCTCTTCCTCTTCATCAATAACCCTTTTATCCTGGCAACATCAATATTTTCAAGCTTTGCACTCAAAGGATCAGACTCCACCTTTGCCAGCAGCACGGATGGTGCATCATTTGTGGGGCATGAAGCAGCATCAGTCAATCTCTGATCAGTGCACAAGCTATCCACATTAACACTGTCACTACAGCAACCAGAGTTTGCAATCAATGGTTCCACACGCCAACTGCTTTCCTTGTCCACCTCGGCATCCAGTGATACTATGTCAGGTAATGTGACACCATCAACATGCTGATTTCTTGACACTTGGTTCAAGCTTTCTTCATTGACTCTGATATTGAAGTCATTACAATGGCTTACATCCTGCTTCATATATTCCCCACTGCCTTCAGTGCCAATAGTAGCATCTAATGATGTCCGATTACTAGAAGGCATCATCCCATTGTCATGTTTGGTTATTAAGGCCTGATCCAATTCATCATGTGCTTTGCTAGAAACATTTCTATTAGCACAAGTATTCAACGAACTGCTGCCAGGACCTGAGACCCTACAATCATCTGTGTGACTGTTCATCAAGTATTGACAGGAATCCACCTGCACGTGGTCCCTGGGCTCGCCAATATCCGGACTTGAGCTGCTTATTAACAAGCTTGATTGATTCAACACAGAGTCTGGGCTATTAGATAAGCTCAGTTTAGCTTCACATAAAGTTTCCTTTTGCTTAACTGGACTGGGACGAGCAGGCATCAGTTTTTTCACAGCCGCAAGCTCCATCATTTGATGAATGACAGCTGCAGAAATACAACATCTTCTTTTCATGTTCCATAAAAGAAGAGAGTACAATAATGATATGATCCACCTAATGGTCCACATACCTTCAAGAGGCTTTGGCGCAATATCAAATTGGTGCCACCAAACATGCGCTCCATGCAAAGGAAGCTTGATATTGTGAAGCTTTGCAGCCAGGTAAAGGGAACCAGCAGCTATGTACTGGGGTTTATACTGTAGGCACAATGTTGTTTTAAGCCTGAACATAAGTAGCAGAATTAATACATCTGATTTGCAATCTTAGAAATATTGGCATTGATAAATATTGAAATATCTTATCATATACCAGTCATTCACAAAGTTCCATGCTACTTGTTTCACTTCTTTTTATTGATGCCAAGATTTTGCATAGCATCAAAAAGTGGTCTATAAGGATGCTGAATGTTGAAATCAAATCGAATAGTCGTAAGAAGCAATCGCTCTCCGATCAAAACCAGCGCTTTCTGCTTCTCAAAAACATCCTGTATAATAGATGCTGATCAAACACTGAATGGACAACATAAAAGTTTCAAACATTAATTTAGTGGTACCTTCTGGCGGATCCTTTGAGCCGCAGCAGTGTCCCGCCTGTACATTGTTTCATAGGCTACTCTAACTACATGGTCCAGAGGACAAGGAGTATCTTCAACTTTCGATGCCAGAAATACACATACTGTTGCAACTGTCTGAAATAGGGTAATGAGAAAAATGAACCATTAAAACCAGTAGAAGGAAATAAAATTTCCAGAAGAACTACTGGTCCACAATACAAATAGACCATGCACTTCAAACAGAATAAATATTATGAACACACAGAATAAAACAGAAATTCCTACTAGTGTTCAACATAACTAGGGGCTGCATGATAACAGATAGATAATTTCTGGAAAAGTGATCTGGTAAATATGAACTAAACAGATCTTACAGAACTAAAGAAAAAAGACAAATGCGGTAAAGTGAGCCATTTCTATAGAACTTACTGGTGAATATGTAATTTACAAGATGATCCGTCAAAGTGTGTCAAACTTGCTTAAGTTGTAACAGTAAGTTGCAACCCAGTTGGCTGGTCGGGGTTATTGTACATTTGTACTTGCCCAGTTATGACGAAGTATTGCACTTAATAAGTATCATGTCTGACAAACAGAAACTTCCCAGGTAAACTGAAAACAACTCTTAACTACCTCGAAACTTCTTAGTATATTAAGAGAAGTGGATTAGGACTTAAAAGTTCTATAAAAATAAGCATTCCAACAACATTGTAGCTAGGTAGATTCCTTTGAAATGTCCAATCACGAAGTGATCTTGAGGTAGAGTAGCATCAAGATGAATAAGCAATCAGCAATCAGAAAACTAAATTACAAGATTAAATACTTCAAATGATTAGAAGGATATTTTGTAATGTTAAGTTAGACATGGAGAACATATTGCCAACAGATGCTTGGCAATGAAATTCTGCATTCTTATCGCTTTTCATAGACATCAGCAACCATGACTTCCACAACAGAATAGTCTCTCACCTGCCATCCATTTTTGGCAAGGGACTGGTGTAAATAGAAACGATGGCAAAGCATGACTGCTGTTGCTAGTGTCATCTGAGGTCTGTGGGGGGAAAAAAAAGATGTTACCACATATAGAAAATCTTACCAAAGTTGACAAAATATGAAAATAATACAATCTGGTATCAGAGCCAAACATATTGGTCGTATAACAAAAAAAAAAAAAAAAATTTTATCTTAGAGAAAAAAAAAGGAAGTCATTTAAGTTCATGACTGATTAGGTCAATGTAAACAATCATGTTATGAGCCATATAAAGCAGTATAAACTAAGAATACCCTAGAATAAGGTTGAACAAAGTCAATTTCACTTAAGAGAGTCAAAAGTAGTTTCGTACAGCTTCAGCCTGATGCCAACATCCCGGATAAATGAACAATATAAATGCCGAATTTCTGACTCCTTGCTTTCAGTAATACCATCTTTCCTTGATGGAGAAAATTTCTCTAGTTCTTCCCTGCTGAAGTACCAAGAGTACGTGCGTTCATGTGATGATTTCTCAAGGATCTTGGGTGCCCCATCCATCAGTATGTCTGAGACACCCTGCTGGATGGGCTCTCTGCAACGTCCTCTAAATCCTTGAAGGAACCTTAATTAGTTGTATCCTGGATGTTGCAATTTTTGCAAAGCAACCTGTAGAATTGACATATCTTTATAACCAATATACTGCTAGAGAGAAGCAAGAACATATAAATGTACAGACAAATAAAAAATAAAAATATATATTTATATAAGTAACGACTAAAACATGCATGTGGTACAAGAGCTTGTTAGCTATAATTCTATGTGTCCATGCATGTGTCTAGGTGCAGTCTTTTTGTGCTAGCAGATTTTCAGCTAGTAGCTAAGGAGAATAATAGGCAATCATAGGAGTTATGACTACAATAATTAGGAGGATATCATATGGGCAGGTGTATCAGCTATATATATGAGAAAATGGTGATGCTTGAGAGAGAAGCATCAACCAAAAGGAGAGGGAGTGATTTCTAGTGTGTGTTTGTGATAAACACTGAAGACTAAGGACAGTGATTTTCCTAGTGCATGTGTGATAAACACTGAAAGGAGAGGGAGTGATTTCCGTGTGTGTGTGTGTGTGTGTGAGAGAGATAAACACTGAAAGGAGAGGGAGCGATTTCCTAGTGTGTGTTCGTGACAAACACTGAAACTGAGAGGGAGTGATTTCGAACAGAGCTTATTACTTTGCCAGCATGCTATGACTGCTCTCCAGGCCCTAGGCCGCCAACAGTTTGTCACATTTTGTTTTTTTCCAGTTGTGCAAATTGTAACCAGCTCCTGTTTGGTACAGCTTTAAATTATGGAGAAGCTACCTTTTCTCCTGCTGCCCACAGCAGCCTCTTAGTGGGGAAGCTCAGGCCCAGAAACTGTTTGGCAGTCTCTAGCACCCATGGTCGTTTCCACCACCAGATCTTGGCTATGGAGACGGAAACAGACCGATCTCACACTGAGATGGGTAGATATGTTGCTGCACCACCTTGGGGGCAGCGGGTTCAGGAGTTCGGATGCAGAGGAAAGGGTGACAGGTGGAGGGGAGTGGTGGGCGGAAGGGAGCTTGAGTGCAGCCGGAGGTGTGCTCGGTGCTGCTTCAGAGGAACTCGGCAGCCTAGGGTGTGTATGTTTTTTTTGGTGTGTGTGTGTGGGGGAGCTATGTGTTTGGCTGCTTTAATGGTTTGCTTTTTTTATGGGAAGCAACTCAAACAGCACCCATTTTGGTTGATAAGTCCTGGATTTTTGGACTTTCACTGTTTAAGTGAGCATAGGCCTGATCAACAAGCTACAATCCACTCTATTTCATCACAAATAGAATCACGATGTGTTAAACTATCTCTGGCTACTTTGGAAGCAAGGGGAGCAAAAACTCATGGATGGAAAACCCCCCACTAAGAACTAAGATGATAACTAAAATGATATCTATTAGATATATGTATAGTCTAACACATGTATATCATGTAACTTGTACTCCAAGTTGTATCATGACTAATATATATATAATCCATCACTCCCTATTGGGGGTGAGGTGTTTTCCTAATTTCCTACATGATATCAGCAGTCCGGGTTTCCCTCCGATCTCTGCCCTAGCCTCCCGTGCCGCTGGTTCCTCGGCCGCGCGTCCACCCACATCTCGCGCCTTCCCTCTGCGCGCGCAGCTTTCCCGCATCTTGTGAATTCTCTCGCGACTTCCCTCTGCTTCGCTTGCGTAACGCCCGCGTGCAGCTTCTGCCTCGCTGGCCTCACGCGCGCCGCTTCTGCTTCCACCCGATCCTCTGTTTTGACATGCTTCGACGTGCAGTGCTCTGCTTCCTCTCCATGACGACAGTCTCCGCCTCCTCAGCCACCAGCGGCTCCTCCACCAGCGAGGCCATGGGCTCTGTCCCAGCCAGCCCAATCATCGCCCCCTACGCTACGATCGCAGTCTGCTCTCACATTTCCATCGTCCTCGAGCTGCAACATCCCAACTTCCACAAGTGGGCACCCTTCTTCAAGTCCCTGCTTGGGAAGTTCGGCCTTCGCGGCAATATCGATGGGACTCTTCCAGCCGACCCCGATGATCCCCAGTGGGCCATGGACAATGCCTGCATCCACAGTTGGCTCCTCCCTATTGGGGGTGAGGTGTTTTCCTAATTTCCTACAATATCTCCATGGATTACCCACCCTGGGAAAAGTGGGGGATTTGGGAGGGATTGGAGTTTCCAAATTGGGCCAGTGTGCTGCGTTGATGGGGTCACTGGTTAGGTAATTGTCATGGAACTATCTTGGAAACAAAGCTTGCAGCCTAGCCTGGGTATTTCAGACTCACTAACAACAATCTATGTTTGAGATCGGAATTACTAAGCACATTCATGCATGCCCTCCACTCATGGTTTAGTAAACAGAACCATAGTGTTTAAAGCTTTTCAGAGACAGCAAAGAAAAATATTTGAGAAACAAGACAAGTAGATGTATTTCTGATTTACTAAGGAATTGTTTCGATACTCAATCCCTCCCAATCGATATGGCTTGGAGTGGAAAATGAACTAGTTTTCCATCTCAACCCCTTCCAAAAGGTATGGATTGAAGGGGATTGCTGTGTTTCCAAACGCCCTAAAGGTAAGTAGGTCAAAACTCATGACTCATAGCAATTGGAACTCCAAGCTATTTCAAGCACACTTCTAGTCGTGCTCTTTCAGTTGAATATCAATAGTTTGACTTCAAGCTCATCTCGCACCATCCTCACATGAAAAATTACTACAATGATTTTCGGGTGGGTAAAACTGGCTGATTCAGCATGTACAAGATAAAGCTTATGCCGAGTAACAAGGTGGAGTAATAGCAGTATAGCACTAAAGCTTTGAGAAGACAAAACTTGCAATTATTTAAATACAACAAACAGCAGCCTAACTTCAACCAAATTCACCCTATTAGGGAGGACAATTTCTATTTCTACTCATGCACCTTATATACAGAAAAAAAAAATAGCAATCTTGACAGGGGCAGACCCAGTAAAGGACATGGGTGTACATGTAGAACCGATTTTTTCTGGAAAAAAGACAAAAATCGAACTTTTCAGGCATAATACACTTGTAATTGGATCAGATCAGATCCAAATAGAAATAGCTTGGGTTTGGGAGCCCGGTTTCGCGCAGCAGGAACGGACAAGAAGGGGTGGGGAGAGAAGGGGTGGGAACTGGGAAGAGAAAGGGTGGGCGTACCCAGGGGTGGATCCAGTGAAGGGACATGGGTGTACACATGTACACCCAATAATTTCTGGAAAAACTTCGAAGTTAGGAGGCTTGTCAAATCAAATGGCTAAATAGCTTTAGGTTAGGGTTCCAGTGCTCAGCCACGCACAGCATAAGGGAAGGGAAGAGATGGGGTGCCTGAGGAAAGGGAAGAGATGGGGTGGGAGTACCTGGTGGGTGCTCGTCGCCGGCGAAAAGATCAACCAAAGCCTCAGCGTCTGGCTTAGGGCGGCGGCGGCGGCCGACCAGTCATCCGAGAACGAGAGGAGAGCGAATAGCTTGGGTTTGGGAGCCCGGTTTCGCGCAGCAGGAACGGACAAGAAGGGGTGGGTAGAGAAGGGGTGGGAACTGGGAAGAGAAAGGGTGGGCGTACGGCGTACCTGGTGGGTGCTCGTCGTCGGTGAAGGTCCCGAAGTAGAGGCCTGGGCACGGCGGCAGCGGCGACCGCCAAGTCGTCGCCACCAGAAACAGATAGAGCGAGCGCACGCGAGGGGCACGGGACTAGGGAGAACGACGCGAGCGAACAGAAGCAAGGCCGCAGCCGTATTTGTGTAAAGGTTTCGTCGGGCCATTGATCTCTTTAAACAACGGTCTACTTGATCAGGTATCAGATCGGGGGAAAAACGGTGGGCCTCGCTAGTTGATGGTAAAATTGGTTGCCAAAACTTAAAACTTGGGCAAGCAAAATTTCGGCAGCTATTTACCAAAATTTATCAATATTTTACAATTAGTTCGTCAAATTTATGACAAATATTAGTTTTGACAATTCTTTCTTGTCGAACTTTTGGTATGATAATTTTTAGTAGCCAACTAAACAGACCTCATATTTTTTTTAAATCCAAATCAGACAACGTTAGTCAAGTTTTCACAAGTCCACTTCACGAATGGCATTGGGTGAAGTACTCAAGTTGGGTTATAGTATCTCGAATTGAGTATGGTTTTCATGTTCCATTAGAATTTTTAAGGTTTGAAATAAAAAAACTTATGAACATGTCTAACTTGATGGTTATCATGGTTGAAGAAAATAGCCCGTTTCAATTAACGTTTGTTTAGTTCGAGAGATGATAGAATATGGGACAAAACAAGTATGTTTTCCATGAGGTTTGATTTTAGAAAAAACTAGCAAATATGCCCGTGTGCGTTGCAACGGGTAGGAAAAAAAGACTATCAAACATACATGAAAAATACTATCAAACAATCATGGATAATGATCACCAGGATTATACTTACCTATTTAGTTTTATCCTTTTGATAAATTTTTAAAGATATAGTTTATTTTAAGATGGCTGTAACATTCATAATATATAAATTACATAATAGGGATGTGATCTAAATTTTTGTTTTCAATGGTAAGGATTTAAATTCTTATAAAAATATTTTCGGATTCAGATTCTTGTAAGAAATGTTCCCGTGAGGGAGAGGGGTTGAATCAGAATCACTTTTACGATATATATATATATATATATATATATATATATATATATATATATATATTGAAAATCATATAAATAAAAATATAAAAAATATGCTTCCAAAAAATTCTAGACTTTTTTGGGCAAACAACAACTTAAATACAACTTGCTTTAACTTACTGCACTAAAAAAGAATTTATAACTGAAAAAATATAATTGCATGTATAGACAGAGGAAAATAAATGAAAGTGATTCACATGCGAAACCAGCCTTCTACCGATTCGGACGAGCAGTGCAAAAATTGAGAAAAAATCTGCTCAAAACATTTAAGTGGTGCTTGGATATTGGGATATGAGAGGTGGGATAGAGATAGAAAAATAAATAAACCACTAGAAATAAATGAGATGTGAAAAATAAATAATTAAGATATAATATAACCTTTGAGGGTAGGATATAATATTTACTAGCAAATATGCCCGTGCGTTGCAACGGGTAGGAAAAAAGACTATCAAACATACATGAAAAAATACTATCAAACAATCATGGATAATGATCACCAGGATTATACTTACCTATTTAGTTTTATCCTTTTGATAAATTTTTAAAGATATAGTTTATTTTAAGATGGCTGTAACATTCATAATATATAAATTAATGTTGGCAATAATTGGCTTGTTCGCTTTACCTAAAAATCCGTTTCAACTTATCAGCCAACAAGTATTTTCTTTTCACGAAAAAATCAATTGTTTCAATAGTATTTTGGCTTATCGGGCGAAGTCCTGCCAGCCCCAATATGTCATTGTGTAAATATTATTAGTTTTCATATTATGAGAAAGATAAAAAGTGGTAAATAAAATAAAAATGAAGAAAAATAATAACGGAAGACGTTCCGTAAAAGCAACTAAACCCAAATAAAAAAAAAAGCAAACGCCAAACTTACTACATGCAGGAACCTGGGCATGCAACGGAACAAAAAAAAACACCGAAAAAAGTTAAAAAAAGGTAAACCAAGAAAACTCTTCATACTTTATTATTATAAAGTCCTTATGTGATTAGGATTCATATTTAGCTTATTTATAGAATTGGAGAGATCTATTCAGATTTGTTTTCTATTTGGATTAGAATTGGTAGAGCTGTTATATATTAGACAAAAAAAACTACTCCGAACGATGGACACAAAAGGTAGAGTGAAATTTTGCAATATTTTGTGTATGTTTTGCAATAAAAAAATACGTATTTGAATCGGACTCGGTGCGTTGACGTGGTTTTGTCAATACGTACTCAAAATAGTTTGAAACTCTAGAACGCGATTTTTATGCATGTCGGAGATTCACGGGTGCACAAACCAGCTCCTTGGTCAGTCCATGTGTAACATCCAGGCATGTTGATCTTTGATTCAGGCTCCAACATCCAGTATCTCTTCAGGCTTCGTCGAATCCGTAGAGGAGGCGGACACACCTATGAAGGCTCATATTCAATCACAAATATGATTTTTTTTTTTTATTATTTATATAAAACCGGCACACAAATCATGAACGGGACTCCATGTCCGGATAGGAGACATGGCCACGAAGCTGGGTATTTTTTTTTGGCAAATCTAAGAAATCGCTCTTTTAGTATTATATATTATCCAAAAACGGATCCGATCGTTGTTGAGTATAATTTAGGACTCTAGCCTTGGATGGAAATAAGGACTTTATTTAGATTAGAATTAGAATTCATAGCTATCCAGCCATCTAAGCCCTCATATAAGCACGGGACATATATTGTCCGCACAAAAAAAAACTCTTAATTAATTGTTTGGCACTTGAAGGGAGACTGACAAAAAAAAAATGGATGGACCAAAAAAATGGGCTGAAATTTTGCCTCTTTATTATTAGGTATAGATATAGATATATCCTAGTATCTAGACACGTTGTTATGTTTTTACTCTCCAACTATATTTGACAAAAGCCCTTCTAAATAGAAAACAAGAACCATTCCATCTCCAATCAGACAAAGATCGTGGACTTTCCTATTTCTAGAAAATTGGTTGGGATAAAACTTGTTATTTTCATTCGATTTCTCTAATTCGACAGTTTTCAGAGAAAAGTCCTCGATCTTTGCTCTAAACGGTTGTGAATGTGATGGAATGCAGTAGCGCTGGATCTTTTCTTCGCGTCCGTGGCCCAACGGCTCCGCTAGCGGTTACGTGTTCGCGCGCAAGCCACCACCACCCCGTCTCTTCCGTTCCCCACCTCACCCTCTTCTCCCTATGCACCCGTCGCCCCCCTGCTCCCCGCCTGGCCGCCTTAAACCCGTCGCTGCCATGACTCCCGCATCCACCTCCCTCTCGCCGCCGCCGTCCTACCCACGAGCTTACCTTCCTTCTCTCGCTGTCCCCCTCGCCGCCTCCCGCACGTCTCCTGCCTGGCAGTGCCCGAGCGCGGGGGCGGCAATGCATCGAACGCCTCGCCGGCGCCGCAGCAGCAGCCGAGGTGGCGCGCCGCGGTATCCGCCGCGCTCGCGGCGGCCGTGGTTGCCGCCTCGATGCCTGCTTACGCGGACCTGAACAGGTTTGAGGCCGAGCAGCGGGGCGAGTTTGGCATTGGCTCCGCCGCGCAGTTCGGCTCGGCCGATCTCAAGTACGCCAGCACCTCTGCTTCTTTCGCATCTCTTCTCCATTACCGTTTTCTTGTTACATTGCATTGCTGATTTGCGATTTTCTTTTTTTGAGTGATCTTACAGGAAGGCTGTCCACGTTAACGAGAACTTCAGGTGGGTTCTTAATTTCACTTGTTCCGAGTTTCAAACCCCCGATTATTCAATGCCAAACCTGATAGATTAAAGGAATAGTTAGTAGAAAGGAATCCTATTTTTCAACTTTCTTCCAGCTTTGATCTGATGTGATTTTGGTCCTCTGGAAGTTTAGGTATTAGCACGCTCCATAGAGCTCTATCACTTCCCAGAAATAATGATGATAACTGTGAGTTTATAAACTGTATTGTTGCCAAAATTGTTCAGCATTGTGTCCCTATGCATTTTCTGTGCATTGCTTTTAAGTCATATATACTAGATGGAAACAACTTGTTGTATAAAATGCCTATTTATGGAGAAAATGTGTAACAAATATGCTACAGAATTACTGTAAGTACACTGTTGTGTGTTGTCAAACAAAATTTTAGCAGAGTAAAGAGTAATTATCTGTGATATGGAAAAGGATAATTAAAGAAACAATCGATTTTGCTATTCCTCATCTCTCCTTTACCAAATACATCATTTATTGCTGTAGACGAGCCAACTTCACATCCGCTGATATGAGAGAGTCGGATTTCAGTGGTTCCACATTCAATGGTGCCTATCTTGAAAAGGCTGTTGCTTATAAGGCAAATTTCACTGGTGAGTGAAATAACAACTTTTATTATGCAGAAGATAGGTTAATTTTTTTTTTTTCCGAAGACGCAGGAGAGCTTTCTATCATTATATTAAGAAGAAGAAGAAAAAAAAAAAAAAAAGTGCCGATACAAAGCCACACCAACACACACCATTAGGAATTATTATCATACATGATGTGTGTGCTTGATGCACATAACTACCTTTGTTTAGTGGTCAGTGGTCCTCTAATGTAACTTACTCTGAAAGCTACTCAACCAAAGATATCATAGAGAACCTATTATCTGCTACTTGCCTCACCACCATCTCATTATAAAATCAGGAAACTAACTGCATTTTTTCCTTTTCTGGTTTCAAGTTGACTCATCATGTTATTTTATTAAAGTTTAGTAGTAGTTCTGGTCTTCTGGCATTCACTGAAACCTAGCTATGTGGGATTCTCATTTCTGTTGTTCCCAGCACTTTATCTAGAAGTGTAGAAACTTCCCTAATTTTGAGCAAAAACCAAAGTAAATTACAGAACTGGAACCCTACATGTGAATGTTTTTATCCTATTGATGTGATTTTTACCGCATTTGAGAATATGACCTTGGAACATTTTAAAATATTCATGCAGTTATTTTGTGATTTATTTTTGACAGTGCTGTTGTTTGCTCTTTTCAGGTGCTGATTTAAGCGATACATTAATGGACCGCATGGTAAAAACTGAATTGGTACTTTTAGGTTTTAGCTTTGTCATATTGGTGAACCATAGTACCATACCAATAGTTTTTCCCCTAATGCATGTGATTTCTTATGTTTATTGAAATATATGGCCCATAGTTCATTATTTCAAGTGATTATAGGCATAGATGGAGCAGACACAATAACACATCTAAATTCTAGGTCAGATTTAAAGGCTGTCCCTATGTTTTCTCCTTTTCTGTAGTAATAAATTATTATGGCGATAATCCTTCTTGATTTTTGAGGTTAATAAAGATATTAATAGGACCCAAGTTGATTAACTATTGGAATGTTATCTCCACTGTTAGTTTTAGTAATAATATCCGCATCATTGTCTTCCTCTGTTTCTAGTATGCTTTCAGCAAATCTTTGAATAGCATGGATAAACCTTTGACATTTGGTACTTATTACAAATACATCTAATTGAGACTAATCAACAAGACTGATACACTGCATGTTCTTCTGGACCATGGATCCATATACATCTAGAGGCTCATTTTGAAAGAAAGAGATAAAAAAGAAAGGAAGAAGGAAAAAAAGAACCATCTGTTCTGCAGTGGAAAGTCATTGGAAATTTAGGAGCAGCACTACTCATTTATTCTATGTACACATCGATACATATACCACTTACTTATGAAACAATGTAAACATGCACATGGTCATATTTTGAAGAATTATATGCATTACTAGAATAAAAATATAGAAAGTGCTTTATTGGCCCTATAGCTATATATGGTCAAGTCCAAAATAGATCCTCGCTTAAGGAAAATTCTATTTCCTTTTGAGAATGCAATCTCTCACTCACATTCTTCCATAGCACCCTCACATTTGTTGAAGTGCAAGATTTTAAGATTGGGTGTTAAAAATAATTTAATGGAGCATAAGTCTTGCTCAGCATATATGTACATTTTTCAAAAAACTATATGTAGCAGAGTTACCCACATGAAATATATTAAAAAATGGCCATGGGGAGGAATTTCCCCTTGGCTTTTTCTTGAGAGGGGAGTACCAAGTACCCAGCCTTTAGGTACTCATGCAAGCTTTGGGTACCTGGATTCAAGCCTGAGTGGGCGACTTCTCAACTGTGGGAGATCCACTGACCAAGCTATTCTTTGGTTCTCCCCACAATTATATTAGAGATGCAAGGTTATTTTACAAATAGCTTAGTGGCAAGCCATTCTTTCATTATTTGTTTTGTTTTTTTTTTTTTTTTTTTTGAAAGCAATGGCAGGAGCTCTGCCTTTCAATTAAGGAAGGAAGCAAATGGGTTTATGTACAGGGCAATGACTGCCAAAGCAGCTACTGCAGCATAGGTGCAAGCACACAAAAGAAACAACATCCCCCAAGGAGAAATCACGAAGGCCTATGCCTATGCACCAAACCGTTCTTTCGCCCTTTTGAATTGAAGCATGTCCTCTTTGATTCTGCCCGCCACCTGCAGTACTGATTCTTGGACATTGTTGAAAATTCTACGGTTTCTCTCCTTCCACAGATTCCAGCACGTGTAGACTAGCAGCCCGCTGAAGTGCTTCCTGTGTTCCTGGCGATTTTGGACGCCGCCTCCTCCCACCACGAGGAAAGGTGGACATGGTCGTGCGTGGGATCGCAAGAGTTGGTCGTCGGCCTTCCCGTGACAGGACTGGCTCCGCATCGCAATCGTGAACGGGCAATGAAGAGAGAGATGGAGGCAAGTTTCCATCGGGCCATCGCAAGGGACACAAATCTTGGTGTGGCCAACCTCTTTTTTGCGGGTTGTGCGCCGTGAGTGCCTTCTCTTGCACCAGGATCCGCACCAAGACTTTGCATTTGTTTTTCGCCTCGGCCTTCCAAATCAGCTGATTTCGGAAGGTTGGGTAGACACCTTTGAATTGGATCCCGTAGGCCGAAGCGAGAGGAGTAGGATCCGTCACCGTCCCAACGCCAAGTGATGGAGTCACGAACCCCCGGTTGCGCTTGAACAGAGTGGAGCCCGATCCAAAGAGAGATGAACTCCTCTATGTGTTCTCGGAGTGGTGATGCGGTTGCGAAAGGAACGTGTCCAAGAACCATTTTGAAGCTCCCCGCTGGACGGACCTATTCTTCCCGGCAGCTAGCTGAAATGCAGATGTGGAGCAAAGTCCTTGGGCGCCTCTCCATCAAGCCGCTTATCATGCCGAAACTAGCCTTGGCCCCATCACCGATTGTGATCATGGTGGATGCTTTGAACAACAGCCGGTCAGCCTTGGTAACAGGCAGTTCAGACCCCGCCCACGGCTTGGAGTCCTCAGTCCAGCTTTGCCAAAGCCAGCGGAGGCGAAGAGCCCTTCCGAACCTGTCCAAATCAGGGACCCCTAGCCCGCCCATGTCCTTTGGCATGGTCACTGTAGGCCAATTAACCAGGCAGTGCCCGCCATTTGCATTTTCGTCGCCCTTCCAAAGGAAAGACCGCCTTATTTTGTCAATTTTCTTTCTGGCCCAAACAGCAAGTGGAAACACAGTGAGGTGATATGTCGGCATGGAAGAGAGCACTGAGGTGACGAGCGTCAGTCGGCCTGCTCTATTCAGCCATTTGCCTTTCCAACCGGGTACTCTCTGTGCGATTCGCTCTATAAGGGGCTGCACATGGATTCTCTGCAGTTTCCTGATGTGTAGCTGAAGTCCGAGATAGCGGCATGGGAATGTGCTCCTGACGCCATCAAAGGAGGATAGGGTCTGATCTAGGTCAACATTCTCGCATCTGATCGGATGTATGGAGCTCTTTTGAAGGTTGATGTGTAAGCCGGAGGAGTTCCCAAATGTCTGCAATATTATTTTGACTGCTTCCATATCGTCTTTCAAGGGGTTGATGAAGATGGCTGCATCGTCTGCATACATGGAGATTCTCCATTTAGCAGTTGAGGGAGGCAGTGGTGAGAGTATTCTTTCCTGGGTTGCCAAGTCCAGTAGGCGTTGAAGCGGATCCATGGCGAGAATGAATAGCATGGGGGAGAGGGGGTCGCCCTGGCGGACACCCCTCCCATGACTGAAACTGGGGCCCTGTTGGCCATTGAGCAGCACCGACGAAGTCGCCGTGCGGAAAAGGGTGGAGATCCATTCTCGCCAACGCTGTCCGAACCCCATAGCTTGCATCGGCTCCGGGAGGTAGCTCCAAATGACCGTGTCAAAGGCCTTATGAATGTCCGGGCCAGGAAGAGGGCCGGCAGCTTTTTTGCGAGTGAAGCCTCCTCACCGTGTCCCGAACGTTATAAGAAGTTATCATGTATGTTTCTTTTTTTGATGAAGGCGCTTTGGCAATTTGAGACCAAGGAGCCTAGCAATGGTGCTAGTTTGTTAGCTAGGAGCTTTGAAAATATCTTGGCGACGCTGTGAATGAGACTGATGGGCCTGTAGTCCGTGACATTTATAGCATCATTTTTTTGGGGGAGCAAAATGATGTGTGCTGAGTTTAGCAGATGGAAGCTTTGGGAGTTCATATGGAAAAGGCTATTTAGGGCTTCCATGATGTCATCCTTGATGGTCTCCCAAAGACGACTTGAAGAAAGCTCGGTGAAGCCATCGGGCCCGTGCCTTGTCTGATGGCATGTCGTCGATGGTGGCCTTGACCTCATCCACAGCATGATGAGTGCTTCTCTGTTTGGTGGAGGAAAGCTAGCCAAAAATTGGAAGGCCTCAAAGAAAAAGGTTCAACGGTGTTGTGATCTTCGGAGCTTGGACGCTATGGAATCTCAGAAATAGATGTGTTTATTGTGCCTCTCCATCATTGCCGGTAGCCCCACACTTTTTTAATGAAGATCTGCGGATGTGGTGTCTTGCTGGAGCTCAGTAACTTCTTTGGTCGTGTGGAGGTTATAGAGTAATGTCATCATGGCCAGGTCATGCTCTTGTGTTTGTATTAGGTGATAAGCCTATGCATTTTTTTTAATTGCAACCTTCTTTTATCTCCTAGTGGAGGTAAGTATGTTGCATTGTACGCCCCCTCCCCTCCTTTCTCTTTAATATAAAAGATGCAAGCTCTCCTGCGTGTTCAAGGGGAAAAAAGGGCTCGAGCTCTGTCATGGAAATCAGATCAGTTAGGTCGCGTTTTGGATGCTACATCAGGCCAAGAAGGCAGGGACAGAGCCAGGATTTGACTACAGGGGAGGCCATTTTGGTATGCCAAAAATAACTACATATGATCAAATATGCGCGCGCACGTAGTATATGGATGTGAGTGACACCATGAGTGCATGCACAGATTGCTATGGTTGAGCAGGTTTTGCCGGTTTCTAACCCATGTCGAACCTAACCAGTGCCCTGGGTTTCAAACCAGAAAACCGGCCAACCCGTGAAACTGCTTGTGCTGGTCCTGTCTGGTTTGTATTGGCAAGTTGAACTGTTAACATAGCTAGTTGTCAGGAAGCAGTTATTGGCTACTGTGGCTGACCAGCAAGCAGTTTCTGTGTGTTTCTGTGCTCCAGTTACACATTGGGGTCAAATAATAGTTTAAAAATCCTCTTTCATTAGCCATTGGGCCATCTAAATTATGTTTATTTAAGGCAAGCCGGATGAAGAACCAGGTGTAGTTATAGAATCTTATATTTGTTCTGGTGTGGCATACTTAATGGTTGCATTGTTAGACCGGAAAATGTCATTTCACTATTTAAATTGCTACCATGGCAACTGGTGAATTCTCCTGTTATGCATTTGGTATAGGAAGTTGTCAATATACATAATTCCCTGACAGATTTGCACTTCAAACAAGTTTTGAGACGTTTTATGTTTGTGGCAGGTTCTAAATGAAGCTAACCTTACAAATGCTGTCCTTGTACGGTCAGTCCTAACACGTAGTGATCTTGGAGGAGCGATCATTGAAGGTGCTGACTTCAGTGATGCTGTCATTGACCTGCCACAGAAGCAGGTACGTAGTTACTTAAATGACACAATTCCATTACATGACGATGCTGTTATTCTTGGAGATTGTCACGTCTTATGGTCAATGCTTGTGTGCTCTCTTGATTTCTGATATTATTTTTACAGGCATTATGCAAATATGCAAGTGGGACCAACCCCATAACAGGTGTAAGCACCGAAAAAAGCCTAGGATGTGGCAATAGCCGTCGAAATGCATATGGGAGCCCTTCATCCCCTCTTTTGAGTGCCCCGCCACAAAAGCTTCTTGACCGAGATGGTTTCTGTGATCCAGCTACTGGAATGTGCGATGCAAACTGAAGAGAGCATTGATCCAACATGGAAAATGGTCACTGGATGGTGTACATACACTGGAGATTGAGTAAGAGCAGAAAGTGCAGAGAAACCAGTCGTTTTTCTTCTCTTGCAATTGTTGTAACATTGCAACGGAATCAGGTAAATTCAGGATGTAGATGAGATATAGGCGCTGAGTACTGAATCAAATATATAGCACAGTATGTATATGAAATAGATCATATCAATCATGTGCTTCTTGCTAGAAAGAATTGGCCCTGCCTTGTTCTAAAACCAACATATCCAAAAGTAGAAGGTCAACAGAGGATTGTCTCAGTAAATAAACTTCCCACTCCATTTCACAAACATTGCTCGGCAGCAACCAGAGCTGCCGTTCTGGATGGATCGTACAAATAGACGTCCATCGACAGCTTGACTATTTTTACAAATTCTCAAGTCAGTTACTGAAGCTCCTTAGCTTCAGCTTTCAACTAGCTACCTCATTAACACCAGGTCCTGAGACCTGATGTCAAATAATATATAACCACTTCGGTTACATGTTTATTATGCATATATGTATATTTTCATGTGCCATGACACGCATTGCATGCTATATATTTTTTTGTACACTAAATCAGATTTGAGTGGCATGTATTATATATATGAATTGTGTATACGGCATCCAATGGATTCGTGTACGTTCTTGTAGTAGCTATTTCCACATGTTCGCCTCGCCTCCACCAGAGGCAGATGTGGAGGCGTAGTCCAGTGCTGCTTCTGGTTGCTTGTTCTCATCAGCCTGAAATGCCTGCGCCGGATTGGAGTAACCGGCCTCTTTGGCTGAGCCATCGCCGTGGCTGAAGAGCTGAGACGCGACGAACTTGTCCAGCAATCTCCAATCGGTGACCGAGTCATCCATGTAAGCGGCGGCCTCCATCATCGGCGGCGGTTGCTGCGTGGTGTACCCAGAGGCCTCGTCGGGGCACTGGAGGCTGCAGCTCCCTTGGCCGGCGGCAATGTAGGCGGGAGGAGGCTTGGGGCTCTCCAACTGAGGGAGCTGCTGCAAGAAGGCGTCTTGGCTGGGCAGGAGGTGATGGTACTCCAGCTCCGGCTTGCAGTGGTAGAGCTGCTGGTGGCCGCTGTACACCGCCGCCGCTGCCGCGTTTGGGTGGTGGTGGTGGTGGTGCATCAGCTGCCTCGGCGAGCCAATGAGGTCCGGCATGAACCCGCCGGCGACGTGGTCATCGAACCACGGCACACCGTCTGCCATCCTTCGCACGGTCGCCACTCGCTTCTTGAACACCCTGCAGACCACCCATCCTTCCTCCTGAATACCATGATTCACAGAAGGAAATGCTAGCTGTCAGCTGAGCTGAGTGACATGCTGATCGATCGACGATTTGTTGTTCAGCTAGCTAGGCAATCAGGCGGGCAGGCTTACGTACAGGGGTGGTCCCGTTCTCGTTGGTCTCCAGGCGGTACTCGTGCATGATCCAGTCGGACTTCTGGCCGTTGGGGGCGCGGCCCCTGTAGAAGACGAGCGTCTTCCTCATCCCGACGAGGCAGCTCTTGGTGTAGATGGGCTTGTCGCGCCCCGTCGCCTTCCAGAAGCCGGCGGTGGTCGCCCGGTTGGTGCGAGACCCCGTCGGGTACTTCTTGTCCTTGTGGCTGAAGAAGTACCACTCGTTCTGCTCCTCCATCCCAATCTTGCACTTCTCTGTGCCCATTCCAAATGCATGTGTAATGTCAGCAATAGATTGTGCATCATCTATATATTTGGAAGCATATCTAAATGTACGACCAACTCCGTCGCATGAACTACTTGTTTCAGAATGTATCCGTCCTTACCTTGGAGATCCCAAGGCTCAATTTTGTACAGATCCACGTCTTTTATGACATCAAGGTCGATCTTGTTGGACGCCACCTTCTTCCTCAGGTAGTAGTCAACGAGTTCCTCGTCGGTGGGGTGGAAACGGAATCCAGGGGGAACATGAGAGAAAGTGTCCATCCTCTCAGCGGATCCCCACCAGAGAAACTGCACGCGGTATAACCTGACAAAGATTCAGTACAAGGTTTCATCAGCAATTTAAACATGCCAGTGCCATGCAGTTCAACTAGGTCAAAGCCACGTAAAAGGTTTGCCTGTCATAGGCCCTACTAGAGTATGTACATCCAATGACGCTAATAAGAAGCCATAATATGAGAGAAAATTGAGTTATTAGCACCAACATACTAGCTAGGTATGCATATATGTGTAGGTGCCAAGACTAGATGACACATCAATGCTAAGGTTTGCTACTGATGTTAAGACTATTTTCGGTGACACAAGTATTATATACTTTAACAAATCTTTACTCCCGCTAAAGGATGCAAAGGATTAAGTTAGAGTTTATCTGGATGCATTTATAGTGCTAATTTTTAGTCCTAACCCATCCAAACAGGGTTCTATAGCTAAGCTTATAGCTAGTTGTTAGCCAATTAGCTAGCAAACCCCAGCTAATTAATTTGGATTAATTTAGTCCTGAATAATAACTATATCTCTAACTAATCCAAATAGACCCTTAATAGTGCTGATAGAGAAGAAGCAATGCTACATGATAACTAACTTCAGTACCCAAATAAAGGGATAACATATGTGCATCCTAGTCAACTTAATTATATCAAGGGTGGGCATATATGTACCATGATCATGATGCTGTACAGAACCATGTATATACATCAGGCACCAGTTTGAACTTTGAAGCACAGTTGGCGCATATATATATATATCACGAGCACATCTAATAACCGTTTCAACTCTGATTGAGCATGCATACATATAGAAAGTCCAATATTATTTTATTCTCCCAAAATTTACTTGCTGTTCCATATAATCATCATATATTCAACTTTGGTATTGGTTGAAGATATATGTGGGTACATGTTTCGGTTTCCAGCAAATGGATCAGAAGTTTTGTTTCATCATTTCCATTGGGATGATTTTTTTCAGGAAAAAAGGCAAGCAATCATGGCAGTAGATAAAAAGTACATACTTTCATCATGTATACGATTACCAGATTAATTCATTGGTTCGCTTGGTTCCTTTTGTGCCAAGGAAGCTAGCTTAGTGCACATGCGGACCTTTGTGCTGAAAGAAATGTATACTAATATATGATCTAAACAAGAATATGTATCAGCACAAACGAAATTCTTATTTGCATGCCACATATGATGATGATTATATGGATAAAAGTTCTAAAAAGGGATTAAATCAATTAATTGGGAATATTCATGTTTTAATACATACTGGCATGGTTGACAAAGGAAAATACAGCGAAATGTACCAATATAGCTTCCAAATTATCAAAAGAAAAGGCACACACATATTTACAGAAGATAGAGCGAGGGTCCGTTTTCTGACATAAAATAACCTATATTAATATGTCATCCTAAATGAAACAACCTCCACGAAACAAAAGGGGGTATGGTAACGACTAACGAGAAGGAAAAAGAAAAGAAAAGATGGTTCCTTCAAACATTTTTTGTAGAAATTTCATAAGAAATATGGTTTGGAATTTCAAACATGAATTGGGACTAAAATTCTTGTATCAAACTTACAATCGTTCCATTTTTGTCTAAATTTTCTTAATTCCACATGGACCACTGTTGTCTAATAACCCTAGTTAATTTTGCGCACAGAGAGATTAAAACACTCCAGGTCCTTATTCAGGGCGTGCATGAATTTGGATTTTGGAATAGCTAGCACATATATAGATACCAATTGTGCCCCCCCCCCTGCCCCCAACAAAAAAACAAAACAAAAAAAAAGATCTTCAAAGAACACAATGTACCCAATTAATTAACGTAGGTAGCTAATATGCTGCGAACTGGCAGTGTTGTGTCTGACACTGCACTACGTACACAGCAGCATCGATGCAAGAACTAAGCAAATGAAAGAAACAAAGAACAGCAGCGTACTGTATATGAACAAGAAGAGGTGATCGAAGCCTCACCAGCAAGCTTGTGCGCCGAATTAAATCTAGTTGGACCAGATCGAGTCCACCGAGAGAGCCAATGACGACGCTTATCAGAGAGCACACTCTCGAACTCACAGCTCCTTCGATTCTCCTTCGATCGCCTGGACAGTAGCCATGCACCTCCTCCAACCCCTCTTGATGTACCCTTGCTTGGGCCCGTCCCGGACGAGATGGATCAGGCGATGATCATCAGCTAGGCACGCTGCACCAGTCAGTAACCTACGTCACAAGCCCACGGCCAGGATTCACGCGTACGGAGCTAGAACACGGCGAAATTAAAGCTGAAGATGAGACGAGAGAGCCAAGAGGAGAAGAACACATCAAAATATATTTCGCGTGTGGAGCTAGAACACAGCGAGAATTTAAACCTGTAGGTCGCCTCCGATCCCTCCGCTTTATATAGCAGCAGGAAGCAGCTAGCTGTCGAGGTCAGGAGGCTAGCTAGCAATAGCAACGAGGCAGCACGCTGGATGGATCGCTTTCACCGCCCAGGCCGGGGAATGAGAGGGATCGGAGAAGGACGACACGGAGACGGAAGGCCGGCCGGGTTGACGCGGACGGGAAAGGTGCCGCGGAGGGTGTGCGCGGAAAGCGCGGATGGATTGCGGGCAAAGTCTGCTGGGCGCAGAAATCCGGGGATGCCTGGATCTGCTTCTGCCCTTTCCCGATTGGCCGCTCCGCCCGCCCGCGTTCCTAGCTAGCTTTCCCCCACTGTAACCGCCACCACCTCCACCAGCCACCAACAGCGACTGCGGGCGCTAGCTAGCCAGCAGCTGCTGCTCCGATCCTCCTCGATCGTCGTCACCTCGATCGCGCGCGTGATCGAGGTCGAGCCGCCGGTGGCCCGGCCGGCCTGCACGTCTCTGTCTAGCTAGCCGCGTCCCGGCCCTCCTGCTGGCAAGAGAGAGCTCTGGGAGAGAGACAGGCAGAGACGCCGCCCGCCGGGCCTCCGGGACCGGGAGAGCGGTGTGGGATGGAGTGGAGTGAAGTGAAATGTAACGGGGGACGCGGAGTTGCGCCCTGCCACTTATATATGGTGATGGCGCCGGCCGGCCGGAGAGAGGGCCGGTGGTGCCACTAGAAGCTAGCTTAGCCTTAGCTGGAGGCGGAAACACCAATACTGCTAGTGCTCTTGAGGACTCATCAGCTTGGTTGGCTCTGCGAAATGGCACATGCTGATGCACCATGCAGAGGCAATAATGTAGTCGTAGCTTGTAGCGTCGCGCTATTTACTATTGCATTATTCAGTATTCTCTCCATTCTAAATTATAATTATAAGTCACTTTGACTTGTTTGGTACATTCTTTTTATTATGTATCTAGTTATAATAGTATATCTAGATACATATTAAAATAGATAAATTGAAAAAATTAAAACAACTTATAATTTGAAACGAATGGAGTAACTAACTAGATATAGTAGTAAGTAGGGATATAGTATACCCTAGCCGATCGACTCCAAGCTTCCAATGAGTATCTCTTAATTTTCAGTTTCCGCTCAGCCGATCTGCCTGGACGACGATCCACATCCGGGCCGACCGACCTAGTAGTATATTCTGATGCCGACCCTTCTCCAAATGGAAAATCCTGTGTGAAAAGGAAGCCAAACATCTTATCCTTGTCCATATATAACATCTTATCAGATCGATATGATGCTCCTGTGCGCTGCAATTTAGTATACTGGTAATCAAGTACTTGGATGTATAGTTAATATATAATCAGTACTGCAATTTATTTATTTTTTATTATATAGTTTCTGGCATTCTATCTGGTTCGTTGTGATGCTGCTGCCGGTGTAATCAGTAATGGAATAATGCAGCCCAACCAACCACTCGGTGAAACTAACCTCAGTCGGAGGCTCCAAGCAGCTAGCATGCAGTCACCTACCACTACACCATGGCAGAGTCGAGTACTACTATGTAACAAGGGTACGTGTGAATGAGTATGTGTCGAAGACGCAACAAAAGAAAGAAAGGACGAAGCAGAGAGCTGAACAAGAAGCATGTCGTCTGTCGACGACTGCATATGTTTAGCTACTAAAGGATACATAAACAAATGTCTATTTGTGAGGCGAGAATCGAAGAGAGGATTACTGGGGCGCATGCCGAGGGCGGCAGGACAGGAAGGGTCGTGAAGCCGTGGCGGCGGGTGGTCCGGCGTGGGCTCGACCTGATCATTAGCAAACCTTGCTTTTTCTCTCTTTCCGTAGATAGCTTCCTTCAGCTTCTTCCTCAATACTGCTAGCTGTGATCAGTGACCTCTATTCCCAGCTTCTTCCCTACTACTGGAGCTGAGAGCAGCTGCTGCGCTGATGGTACGGTGGTGATGAACTCGATCGATCTGGGCTCCACACGCGCACGAGCGAGAGACTAGCTGACTGTCCCTTTTGCAGAACACACGGGAAAGTGATTTTAATTTTCTCGAAGAGAAGACCCCGGCCCTACATACCTACTAACCCCCCGTCGCCGAGCAAAGGCCAGCATGCATGTGCGAGTGAACGAATCGTTGGGAGCTAGCGAACGAATGGTCCTGAAATGAACAGCACAGCGAAGCGAACATCAGAGCTATAATAGTGTGTGGACGGATCCTAGCTAGAGACGCAGTTCGATGCATGTGGGAACCCATAGTTAGAGACTGAGAGAGTAGCGCACTTGATACTAATAACCTTTGTGGGCATGCGTAGACCGATCCATGCATTATGACTATTATTGTTTGTTTGTGTTTGTGTAGTGTGTGGTCCTCAATATTTGCCATGCACCTACGCGCTTTGTTCACACGCAAATTTGAAACAGAGAGGGACGATTAGATGGCTGGAAAGATGGGTTTTTTGTTGCACATGCATGTTTTCGTCCCTCAAGATACTCAAGGAGATGATGGATGGAACAACTCGAACGCGCACCTTTGTGATGTCTTTGTACTCCTCACGTGCACGACTGTTTGGCTATAGTTCAGAAGCCACAATCCAATGCTTTGATATACAGCAAGTTTATTAGCTGAGCTCGTTGTAAGACTTATGACCTCACCAAAAAAAAGATGACTTGACGAATGTGTGCTGTTAAATAATAAATATATGCATATTTTGTTG
>JADLZL010003182.1:0-245981 GCA_015844335.1 Chrysopogon serrulatus | reverse complement strand
TCATCACAAGGATTGTGATGCTGACAAGAAGGAAAGAAAACAAAAGGTAGTAAGAGTGTTGCTATGCCTGTCTAGCCATTTCTAAAACTTGACACCATTGATCGACTATGTGCTTCTTCTTTCTTGGGAATCTATGTCTCCATTGTTCGGCTGCCGTTTTGCATGCTGCAAGGAGCTGCCCGATGCTGTGGCTTTCATTTCTGAAGACCTTTGCGTTCCTTGCCTTCCAGAGCTGCTAGCATGACAAAGCAATGAAGGCTGCGAACTCCTCCGTCGGCAGCCCGACCGGTGGGCTAACCGTGTGAAGGTCTGGGGTTTGGGTTACCAGCATTGAGGGTATATTCAATTTCTGCCAGAACAGCTTGCCGAGCATGCAGCCACTGATGATGTGTTCTGGTGTTTCATCTTCCTCACTGCATACTTCACAGATTGCGTGTTGTAGTACGTGTTTCCTCCGCAGCACGGTGCGGCACTGGATGCGCCGCTGCACCAGCAGCCACATGAAGAGCTGGACTCTTGGTGGTGCCGAGTTCCTCCAGACAAAGCTTGATCTCGCATCAGTTGGTTGCCCACGAGCCTTGAGCAGGTTGTAGATAGCTCCACTGTCAAGACCCGTGGCACCCTTGCTGAAGGCCGAAAGCCTTCGGTCCGGATCGTCCGAAAGGTGTGTGCCTGCAATGAGCTCCTCCACGTCCCCCAGTTGCTGCACTGCACTTGCTGAGAGTCTGGGTACTAGAGTTCGTTGAATCCCCAGCTGAATCATCTCCCTGGCAGAGACTTCTTTCTTTACACAGTGGCTGTAGAGCACCGGGTAGGTATCCGCCAGGGACTCATCACCGTGCCAGACGTCCAGCCAGAAGGAGCAGGACCTACCGTCGCCCAGCTGAACAGACGTGATCGCCTGATACAGCGGTAGCAGCGAGCGCAGCACATCCCAGTGTTCACCGTGGATATCACCTTTGAGAGTGCAGACGGAGGCCCTGGCCTGCACCCACTGCGCCCAGGCCGAGGATTGGGGGCAGTGCAATCTATGGATGAGCTTCAAGAGAAGACAAATATTCTGTGTTCCCATGTCCTTTATACCCAGGCCACCAAGTTCCTTTGGCATGCACACCTGTATCCAGGCAACCAGGCAACTTGCTGGGGAAGATTTTCCCGTTTGATCACCTGACCAAATGAATGCCCGGCGCCTTTTGTCCATCTGCTGAATGATCGTCACCGGTAATTGTAGGGAGCTCATGCAGTAGGCCAGCTGGGTGTCAAGTACAGCGTTCACCAGGACCGCCCTGCCCATCTGATTTAGCAAGTTTGCTTGCCAGTTGCATAGGTATCGATCCGTTTTCTGAATGTATGGGGTATATGCTGAGAGCTGTAGCTTGTGTATTGATAGAGGCAAGCCCAGGTACGGTTGCGGGAAGCCTTCCCTTCTGCAGCCCATGATTTGTACGCAGCTTTGAACCTCCTGCTCCCCCATGTGTATCGGCACCAAGGTGCTTTTGTCGTAGTTGATGTGCAGGCCTGAGATTGCTGCGAACCGGTCAAGAACGTTTCTGAGCATAGTTACTCCCGTGACCTCACCTCTTAGCACAATAAGCGTGTCGTCCGCATATTGGAGCACGGCACACGGGAGGCCTTCCTCGGTGGGGTGTTTGATGGCCGAGCTACCTTTGATCATTCCCTGCAAGGTCTCCGCCACCAGGAGGAAGAGATAAGGGGAGATGGGGTCACCCTGACGCAATCCTCGCTTGCAAGTGATCCACGGCCCAGGACATCCATTGACGAGGACTGCGGACTTGGAAGACGTAAGCAGGTCCATCATCCAGGCGGTCCACAGTTCACTGAACCCCCTGGCGCGTAATACAGCGAACAGTCCCTCCCAGTTGACAGTGTCGAAGGCTTTGGCAAAGTCGAGTTTCAGAACAATAGCCGCTCTTTTCCTCTTGTGGCACACTTGGACGAGCTCCAGGGCATAGACGAAGGTGTCAGTGATGGATCTGCCCCGGACGAACCCGGTCTGATTGAGGTCAATGAGGTTGGGGATGTCTTCTTGCAGCCTCATGGTAAGGACTTTGGTTAGGATTTTCAGGCAGCAGTTTTGCAAGCAGATCGGCCTGAACGCGTCAACATCGACGGCCCCGGTCTTCTTCGGAATTAGAACCATGTGAGAGCGGTTGATTCTTTCTAGCTGCGCCTCCCTGCGATGGAAGGCAGCCATGAACTCCAGTACCTGGGTTTTGACCGTGCTCCAAGCGGCTCTGAAGAAGGCCGGGCCGAAGCCATCTGGTCCCGGCGCGCTGTTCCGGTTCATGGACCAGAGCGCAAGCTTTGCCTCCGACTCGGTGAAGGGGTCTGTGAGCCGGTTGCTGGGTTGCACACGGCCGGCATAGATGCTGTCAAGGTCGGCAGCAGCCGTGGATCCCGGCACCCCAATGACGGAGGTGAAGAAGGCAGTGAGGGCCGATGTCTTCCCTTCATGGTTAATCACTTTGGCCCCATTGACCCTGACCATGCGGATGTAATTGTGACGCATTCTCTGCGTTGCCTGCGCATGGTGGAAGGCGGTGTTGCAGTCTCCTTCACGAATTGCCTTGTTCTTGCTTCTTTGCTTCCAGAAGGCTGCCTTGGCTTTGACAGCTTGTTGTAGGCCGTCCTGGGCATTTCTCCTGACCTGAAACTCTTCACTGGATAAAGGACGCATTTCTTCGTAGTAATCAAAGAGCTGGATTAGGAATTGAAAGTTGTGGATTAGGTGGTTTGGTGCCCTGTTACACCGTGCCCAAACCTTTGCCGCTGCTCTCGTCGACTTGATACAAGCGGTCAGCTGCCCCACCGCATCCGCGCGAGCCGGTGCGTGCTGCCAAGCTGGTAGGACAGAAGGGAGGAAGTTTTGGCGCTGCAGCCAATGGTTTTCAAAACGGAAAAAACCGGCTTTGGGGAGGGAGGTAGACATGGTTAAGAGAAGAGGGGTGTGGTCAGAAGTCGGTCTGGGGAGGGAGGAGAGGGAAGGTTAAGGGGAAGGCTAGATCGAAAGAATTGTTGGAGAAGACACGATCCAGTTTTGCAAGGATGGGGTTTGGCTGCATATTGGTCCAGGTGAACAATCGATCAGAAAGAGCAATCTCGTTGATGTTGAGGTCTTGGATGGCCTCGTTGAAGGCAGAGGTAAGGCGATGGTTGTGCTGGCCATTGTTTTTGTCATCAGCGCCACGGACGAGGTTGAAGTCGCCCAGCAGGAGCCAGGGACCCGAAAAGAGGGAGGGTAGTTCCCGAAGGTTTTGCAGAAAGGGTATGGAGCGAGAATGGTCCGAGGGACCATACGTGTTTGTCAGCGCGAAGTCCAGGTTGGAAGCATTGCAAGAGAAAAGGGTGGTGAGGGAGTGAGGTTTGGCGAAAGAATTCGAGAGCGAGAAGAGAGTGGGGTCCCAGGCAGTAAGGATTCCGCCTCTAGTGCCATCAGCCGGGTCGAAGACGAAGGAGGAGGAGAGGTTTGGAGGTAGAAAAGTTTTTGCTTTGAAAAAGTTGATGCTGTCCAGTTTCGTTTCCTGGATGCACAAGATTGACGGTTTTGCATCACAGAGAGCGTTTCGCACGATGGTGCATTTGTCCGAGTCGCCTAGACCGCGTACGTTCCACGACACAACATAAAAAGACCGAGTAGCTGAATTCATGGTTCAAAGATATAACACCAGTTGAAGCGAACGCCCATAGCGTTGGCATTTAGGGAAATTAAAACGGAAACGAGAACTACGATAAGTGCACCCACAGCATCGAGGCCCCGGCGGCCGTTGGGGTGTGGACGCAAGCCGCCAAGGAGGAGCACACCCCCGATCATTCAGCGACGTCGGTCACCACGCCAAGGACGTCGGCGTTCTTGCAGCCGAGGTTTGCTGCGGACACCAGCTTGCGCAGATCGGCCACGCCAATCGGTAGCTTGTTGCGAGAAAGGATGTTCTTCTTAGCGACGGTCTTCTTGAGGCTGGCGGAGCAGCCAGACAGGGAGTTGAGGAGGGCCTTGCGACGCACTGCCTGCGTTGCCATGTCGACGAACTCGGCCGGCGCCTTACCAGCCAGCCGAGAGCGTGGCGCCGTGGGCGCAGTAATCGGCCGGGCGGACGCTGGCGCGCTGAGGGGCAGCCGTAATGGCAGGGCGAGAGCGGAGGCGAAAAGCGGGCGGTAGGTGATGATAGGAGGGCTATGTGGTGGTGGCTGGGTTACAGGGCTGCCTGGCACGGAGGCCGAGACGGCGGGGGGGCTGCGGGGCTGACCGGCACAGGCTCAACCAGAGGGGGAGAGCCGATGTCAGGGGCATTGACGGTGTTGTTGGGGGCGGGGCAGAGGGCTGGAAAGGAGGTGCTGTTGGAGGGGGTGGTGCTGCTGGTTGGGTTGCTGATGAGAGTGCGCGCAAAGGCGAGAGCCAGGCCGAGCACCTGGGCAGCGGGGAGCATCGGAGCGGCAGGAGGGGGCTGAGCGGCGCGGGTGAGTTGAGCGGCATGGTTTAGGCCATGAAAGTCGCGCGCAGGCATAGGTCGGTACATGTCGTTGAGGTGGTGCGGCTGCGGGCGGCGCTGCTGCTCCAGACGGAAGGGCCCAGGAGGCCCGAGGCTTGGGCCATGCTCGGGAGGCGGAGGTGGGCCAAAGAAACGCGCCAAGTTCCCCTGGCCATCCAGCTGATACTCCCTGGGCCAGACACGGATCGGCAGCACCTTGGCCACCGCGCTGTCCCGGCCAACTCCCTGCCTGGAGGAGATCCGGACCTCGAACGGGATCTCGAGACGGTCGTTGACCTCCAGCAGCAGGCGAAGAGGGGCGAAGTTATCACCCGAGAGGCTGACAGGATCGATCTCAGCCACCTCGCAGAACCCCGTGAAGCATTCCTTGATCTTGCTTTCGTACCAATGTTCATTCGGAAAATCAGCAATGGCGACGAAAGCAAGCCAAGTGGGGATGCGGGAAAATCTGTTGTTAGTTTCCTCCGGCCGCTGGAGAAAAAGCTCATGGTTGTCCCACAGGATGGGGCTGTGGCGGCGTAGAGTGTCCCGGTTGGCCATGTTGCCGCACCGGAGAAGCATAGCACCCCTGGACGACGGGAGCAGGTCCACCGGAAGGAGCGGAGCCACCGAGCGCAGCGCGGAACGAAGGAACGCGCTGACCTCCGCACCGAACCGGGCGGCTCAATGTAGGCGAAGAGAAGCCGCTCGGTGAGCTCAGCCCGACCCGGGGAGACCCAGGCATCCACGGAGCGAAGGCCCCCCCCGCCACCGAGGCCGCCTGAGGAGGCCGTCAATCCCCCCGCCTCCCCCGCTTTGCGCACTCCTCATCCGAGCTCGGGGGCACCGATGCCCACGCCGACCCCCGCGACCAAGGAGCGGTGGCAGCAGCCCCCCAAAGACACAGGAGGGCAGGCGGAGCCCGAGGCGGGGACGGAGAAGCGGAGGGGACTGGGCGGCGAACGGCCGGCTCATGGCGGAGATTCGCCGGCTTAAAGAGAGGCTCCCATCGACAGCCCATCCCCACTCCCAATGGCGAAGCGGTTTGGGAAACGCCCCAGGGACGGGGCGCGCCAGCCTCGAGCGGAAGGAGATGGAGCAGCGACTGGGAGCTAGCTACCTCGAGGGTCCCCCCCTGGCTGGAAGAGGAGGAGGCGACCATGTTGGCCGGGTCGTAGGGCGGTGGTGGCGGGGAAATAGAAGTCGTCGGCGGAGGCGAGGTCGGCGAGGGGAGGGGTGGAGGAGGCAGCATTGGGGGCGGGGGGTGGAGGCGGTTTGAGTGGCTGGGGGTGGTGCGCTGGTGGCGGGTGCCGGAGCAGCGACGGTGCGGCTTAGGGCGGCGGGCACGGCCACATGGGCAGGCGGCAGAAGGGCATCTTGCACTCGGGGCTGCGATGACCCGAAGCGGAAGCAGAGCTTGCAGCGAACGGGTCACGGCAATCCTGCACGAGGTGATCCTTGGAGAGGCAACGGAAACAGGCCATGGGGAGGGAGAGGGGTTTAAGGGTTTTGCAAACCGGAGGGGGGGGGGGGGCAGGGGTGAGAGCCGCTTGAAGAAACGTGCGCAGCGGTGGCTGGGAATTGAAGACGACGCCAGCGCCCGACCTACCAGCCGTAACTGTCTCAGACTGGGGGACAAGACAGGGCGCCGCTCCCCGTCCAGCCGGCAAACCGGGACAAGAAGGCAACGGAAGGGGAAGGACATTCAAAAGATATGCAGGCACGTTTCCCAAGCGAATCCCCCTGAGGTCAGAGCGTGACAGGGGGGGCCCGGGCGCAAGGTCAGCCGAAGTAACTCGGGTGGTTGGGGCGGTGGGGGCAGTGAGGGCTGTCGTCGTCTCCACCGGGCCAAGCGGAGGGAGGCGTCGGGCGGCCGCCAGCGCCGCCGGCTACACGAGTGGAGGCGGAGATCGACGGAGTTAAAGCGCAGAACTCCAAGAATGGCCAGAACATTCGCAATGTTCTGGCTGGAGACGATCACCTTGAACACGCACTCACCCGCACGAAAAACCCTAAGGCGACCCGGACGCGGAACCAAAAGGCGAAGCAACGCATTCTGGATGAAAAAACCATTGAAGCGGGGTTCACGGGAGGGAGGGGTTACCCAGATGGGGGCCGGAGCAACGGAGGGCGCAAGGAGGTTAGGAGCCACCATGTCGTGGTAATCAGCAAGGAGCTGGCTCTGGAGGTCGGCGGGGGAGGATGCGGCAGCCGGCGACGAAGCAGGGCGGCGCTGGCGGGCAGCACGACCGGTGGCATCAGGGCGACGTCGAGCAGACGGTTCCGGAAGAGCATGGTCCCCCTGCAGGGGCATTGTTGGTCGGAGGGGCTGGGATGGGGGGTGGGGGGGGGGGGGGGGCGGAGGTGGTGGAGGCGGAGGTGGTGGTGGTGGTGGGGGGGGGCGGTGGCGGCGGCGGGGGGGAGAGGGGGTGGTGGGGGGGGGGGGAGGCGGGGGCAATGGAGGTGGCTGCGCGGCGGCCCGGGCGGTGAGTATCCGCCGTCGCCCACGAGGTCGCCCTCCCGCGAGGAGCGAGACGAGCCAACATTTTCTCAGTCGTAAGCTCTTGGTGGTTCTTTTTTGACATTATATACTTGATCAATAGCGCTATATATTTGTTGGAGAAGTTTGTTTCTTCTACATGTTTGAAATACACTATTGGGAAGATGTATCAATGTGCACTTTAATGTCCACCAATTTCTAAGGGGCCATTTTAGTATTCAGAACACCAGTGCATTTTTTTTCTGAGCCTGTTCTGTAAGTAGCATGTTCGGTAATATGTATTTCATAGCTTTATATTCTCATTCTACCATGAACTCTAATTTGCTAAACTGCATATACGCTTGAAATAAGTTATGATCTACCTAATATCATCTTTGATGGCCATATCAAAGCAAATGATAACAAGCCTCTTCTTTGGGATTTGTTGTGCAGTTTGAACTAGTATCACTCTCCCCTTTTTATTTCTTTTGGATCCATTATCATTGTTCTGTCTTTTTTTTGTTTCTTTCTTTTTCATTTTCTACAGTTTCCTTATAAATAAAAAATATCAGTAGGGGACCCTCTGCTTATATTCGATTGTTCTTTTATGGCAGGAAGTAGCACAAAGCATAGAGAAGCTTAAGATCAGGCTTGCTCAAGAAGATTTTAGCGCCCTAGGTGAAATAAGAAAAGCCGTTCTTAATCTTACTGCTCCTATGCAATTGGTAAGATATCTCTATATGCTTATATTTGTTGCAATTAAGACTTAATTATGACATTAATCTTTTATCATTTCATATATGGTTTATTTTGTGTCTCAGGTTAATGAGCTGAAGGAGAGGATGCTAGGCTCTGGAATGCCCTGGCCTGGTGATGAAGGCGACAAGCGTTGGGAGCAAGCATGGATGGCTATTAAAAGGGTACCCTTATCTACAATTAATACTAGTAATTGTTCCATAAGTTTCGCATATCCTTGTAGGTCATTTGCTTAGGAACACCATGGGCTCCAGGGGCTTTAACTTTAAGTTGTACCTATTTGCCTTTATTCATGGGTTCATTTGATCCCACAGATTGTAGATAGATCAATTACAAATAAGCAACATGCAGGGAGAACTGAATGTAAGAAAATATTTTTCTAAGTATGATCATTGGATATCTCAATTTTCTTTTTAGGTTTGGGCATCAAAATGGAATGAAAGAGCATATTTTAGCACACGCAAGGTGAAACTCGATCATGAGTACCTCTCGATGGCTGTTCTCGTGCAAGAAATTGTGAATGCAGATTATGCTTTTGTCATTCATACTACAAACCCATCTTCTGGAGATTCTTCTGAGATATATGCTGAAGTGGTGAAAGGGCTTGGTGAGACCCTCGTGGGAGCCTATCCTGGTCGTGCTATGAGCTTTGTTTGCGAAAAAGATGACCTTGACTCTCCCAAGGTTAGTTCTTAGAATATTGTCTTATGCTAGGCTAATATCATGCAATCCACTTCAGTTGGGAAGTTGATGAATTTATTATACTAGGTGCTGTGTCGTTCTTGAAAATTTCAACCCAAAAAGCAAAGTATGTTATAAGAAATCCTGCACACACACCCACCCCCTCCCCTCGACCCCTGCCTTCTAATTTATCACTTATCGAAATTTTCTTACTTATATAGTGGACTGCATATGAACATACTTTATACATAGGTAATAAACTGGTAAATAAATGTAGATTAATTGGGGAAATTTTCATGGTCAGTATGTCTTCCAACCAGATTGCAACATTGCTACTAAGGATATGGTTTACCTGGTTTGCCAGATCTAATCTGTTGCCCATTTGTAGTTACTTGGTTACCCGAGCAAGCCAATTGGTCTCTTCATAAGGCGAACGATCATCTTTCGTTCCGACTCGAATGGCGAGGATCTGGAAGGTTATGCTGGAGCAGGATTGTATGATAGGTTAGGGAAATCCCTTTCTTGAATATATGTTAAGGTGCTTATTGGTTTGGAATGACAGATAAATTGTTTGTTTCTTTAGTGTACCAATGGATGAGGAGGATGAAGTTGTACTTGATTACACAACTGACCCTCTTATAGTGGACCGTGGATTCCGAAATTCAATCCTCTCGAGCATCGCACGGGCTGGCCATGCCATTGAGGAGCTATATGGTTCACCTCAGGACGTCGAGGGAGTAGTGAAGGATGGGAAAATCTATGTAGTCCAGACAAGACCACAGATGTAGTATGTATTGTATGTATGTATTAGCCGGCACAATAAACACTGTTGTACGCTTGTATGGTTGGGACATATGGGTGTTATGGCATGTATAGTCGTATGCCTAGATGTACAACACGTGTACACTCATATTTACGCATTTATATATGCTAAAAGAAGCATTGGTCCTGTATTGTGGTTTGTAGATTTCATTGTGACCTAAGACCGGGAGTCTTTGAAATGACCATGTTGACTTATTGGGCAATAAAATAAAATTTACATATATACTTGTGCAAATATTTTCTAACCATGTTGAGAAAATGTAACCAGCATCTTACGAGTTATACTGGTTTAGAGGAGTGTGCTTGGGGATCTCCCCTTGCTGGTGCGTATTCCTCCTGGTAAAACTTATTTCAATGCCCATGGGCGCCTTCCCTCTAAGGTTGTGTTTTTTTTTCTTCTTTTTTTTAAGTGCACAAATCGAGAAAGTTCCTGCAAATATCTACTCCATGAAAAGGACAGCGTTTGGAAATAAAATATCTGCAGCAAATATCTGATATCCCCAGTTGCTGGGAAAAACCAAAGACGGAAGGAATCACCACAATCCATACAGAAATGGTAGGGTTCTTCGGCACCTCTGCTGCATCTGATCACTGTCATTTGCTGCCAAGAAATGGATCAGTTCACCATGAACTGATTAGACCCCACCATGACAAACCAAGAAGTGTGATCAGGTGCTGCAGCACAGCAAGAGGAAGGACCAGAGATTATTACTACAAGGTGCTGGGTATCACAGTTCATTCCACAACTCAGGAAATCAAGGAGGCTTACAGGAAACTCCAGAAGCAACACCATCCAGACATTGCCGGCTACAAGGTTACCATTTGCTCTCCTATTCTTCTGTTCACCCCCTTTTTCTTCCATAAATAGTTTGGGTGTGCCCAAGAAAAGAATAGCTGCTGGTTTTATTTTGACAGCTTCTAATATCAAATTTGTTCTGTTCCGTGTTAATTTCTGAAGCTAAAATACAAGATTTTGGGATTTGGATGGTCAGGGTCCATAACTACACGCTGTTGCTGAACGAGGCATACAAGGTTTTGATGCGAGATATTTCCAAGCATGCTGATGGAAGGGGCAGGAGTAGAGTGGGGTTAGGAGTCGGTTACACTGGGGACGGATACAGTTCTTGGAATGGTCCTGTGAGAAGTCAAGCTCTCTTTGTGGATGAGAACAAGTGCATAGGTACCTGCCTCCCAGCATCAACCCTTTTTTCTTTATTATTGTAGAAGATGGCTATGAATACACACTAACTACTCTGGGTATCACAAAAGGATGTCGGGAGTGCGTGCATCATGCTGCTAGGACATTCGCCATGGACGACGTTCTCGGCAGCGCACACGTGGAGATCCAGTTTGGAGACCTGGAGCAACAGATTCAGGTCGTTTGGTTGTTTCCTGACCCGACAGCATAGAAATCACATAAGTGCTTTGCTGATTAATTCAATTCAATTATGTTGTGCAAGGGCAGCTGGCTGTGGAGTCCTGCCCCGTGAACTGCATCCACTGGGTTGAGAGCCATGAGCTCCCTGTGCTGGAATTCCTGTCCCGTCCGCAGCCAAAGGAAGGCCATGGCATATTCGGCGGCGGGTGGGAACGGCCCAAGAACGTGTTTGCAGCTGCCAAGAACTTCGCCAAGAGACTAGAAAGGGAGGAGCAGGAGCTAGAACGGGAACAATCCTCTAGGAGCCCCAATGGTAAAATGAACCAAAATATATATATATATATATATATATATATATATATATATATATATATATATATATATATATATATATATGTATTTTTGTCACTTTACTTGTTGTGCAAATGAGCTTCAGAAATATGCAAGCTGCATCTGTTTGAACTCTGTTGCAGGGGATGCAGACTACGAAGCGGAGACGGAGGCGCAGGCCAAGGCAAGGCGCTCTGCAGGGCAGGAGCTCAGATGGAAGCCCCTGTTTGATGCTTGGAATGGGTTGATAGGTTGGAGGAAACCTGGAACAGATCGTTGATGCTGCAGAAATTGAAAGGGAACTCAGCTGGAAGCTGGCTGATCCCATTGTAATATTTGCAACTGCAGAAATCATGAATCTGATAGTAACAGATGGTACGTAGCTTGGTGTTGATCGCAAAAATTTGGCACTTGATGAAGCTTGGCCGAATTGATGGGAGCCAGGATGTAATTCGGTTGATGACTACGGGTTGGTTTGCGAACACTTGGTGCTCGAGCCATTGGATGACCGTGTGTGTTAGAAACACATTTTTACAGTCCCTATCTAAAGCCTCTAAGCATCGGATTCAGTCCCTATCTAAAGCCTCTAAGCGAGAGTGTCGCCATATTTCAATGGGTTCAGTCGGTGGTGGCCATCTGGAGATAAGCATCGGTTGAATTGAATCTATCAAGACGAATACATTGATCTTTTTTGTTGTTTTCTGTTCGCATTCTGGATTCCGTTGGTTAATATATTGCCCACATGTTTTTAAGCGAAGCATATACGTGTTAAAAACACATGACAACCATAGTGGCGATGTCGACTTCGCCAACTATTTTTTTTTTTTTTTTGGAATCTTCGCCAACTATTTTTGGTCTAAGGACGATGTATATATTGGCATACTGTTCTAAGAGTGATATGTATATATCGGTCATCTTCTAAGCAACTCTAGTCGCACTATATTGGTTGGAAGTACTCAAGACTCTATTTCTGCTTTTGGCTTGGTCTTTGTTCGTAGAAGTACTTTTTTTTTCACTTTTTTATAGTGGGTTGAGCTAGATTTTCAATGACAATCGGCTCTTCTACTTTACCTGGGTACTTCGATAGAGATATAGGCTCTATATGCTTTGAAGTAAACAAAAATACAAGATCTTATACATGTTCTGAACCCACGTTACCGTCACTAGTGCGTTGTGCTGCTGCCACTTGATGCCCTTTCGTGTGCGCTCGCTTTGTTATGGGATATTTTCTACCCCAACAGTGGTTGGGTGTCATTCCTAAGCTGCGGTGACGGGGAAAGGCTGGGGTATGCCGGGCTTAAACAAATGCTCATTTTCGCATGACTTGGTTGAGAGATTTATCTGGTGATAGACTAATGCAACACTGCTGGTCCTAATATCTTTTGTAGTCTTACTCATGGGCCTTTCTCAATTTTAAGGGTTTTATATGGGTTTTAGATGGAAGATGGTTAGTGCTAAAAGAGTGAGATTTTGGAAGATGGTTAGTGCTAAAAGAGCCAGGGTATTAAGTAATATTCAATCCCCGAGTCCCTCCGCGCATCCAGCCCCTGCTGTCCCTCGGTCTATCGTACGTCCACAGCACCACGAGCACCCCCGACGCCTTCCACCGGTTTCCACGGTCCGTACGTCCGTATTTTTTCTTTTTCTTTCACGTAATAGTCTTGCAACTGGTTTCTTTTTTCCCATTTTCCGGTTTTTCTTTGTTTTTCTCGCAAACAGGAATCGCTTTTGCCACGGTCCGGACTCCTCTGTTGTCCGTACACGTCTGTTTTTTTCACGCGAACAGGAACTGCAAATATCAAAAGACACAATTGACCGTCCACCTTAGTTTAAGATTTTTAAGTCTTCTTGCTTTGTGATTAAGTTTTTAAGTCTTCTTGTTGTGTGATTAAGATTATTTTCTCTCTTCTTTTGGCAAGGATTAGTGAAACCATATACTTTCCAAAATCGCTGCAGCTGATCCATCATATGAAAAGAGACTTTCCTTTTGATCGACACAAATTTGCTATTTGATGATTAGGACTAATTTTAAGCAAGATCAAGTACTCATAACAAATTACTGCCAACTATAACAATGCATTATCCAAACCACAAATACATTTATTTGATCATTTGCCTTTCAGGATACAGATACAGCTATTTGATCTACTCATTTTTCTTGATACAGCTATTTGATCTACTCATTTTTCTTCCCACCCCAGGTACCTCATGATGAACTACTTGTCAACTATAATATTTCATAATCCAAACCATAAATACTAATTTAACTGGATTAAAGAAACATATGGTGCATCGCCGATCCTTCAGACAAATAAATTTATTTAGACATTATTCAAACCGAAAATATTTCCTCCAAACTATTCAACAATGTGATGGTGTAAGTCATAAGCAGCACCATCATAAGATGCTGATCACAACTTTCTCAAGTGACCTTGCTGATCACAACTTTCTAAAATGAGACTCCTTCAAGACAAAATTAAAGAAATTTGTCGGTATCTTGTGAGCCTGGTTTTCTTGATGGAAAGTTAGGTAATGCACAGCTCAGCCATCATACCTGTAAGAGATCTTGCAACAAAAGAATCAGTGATAGAAATCATGAATCTTCCGTAATGAATTGATAGTAGCATACACTTGCACACTGAATTAGTAGTCAATTTGTAAATAAAAACAGCAAAGGCTCATGAGTGCAAGCCCCCCAAAAAAATCAGTATCAATAGAAACTATATGACTATGTTTCACTACTAATGCAGCTAGTTTAGTTGTAAACTTCACAAGGGAAATTGTTACCTAGGTAGAAATCAAAATAGAGAGTACAAACAACTGAACAGATTATTGTTGCAAAGATAAGAAGGGAAGTAAATGAATGGAACCTCTTTTTTTTTTTCCCCTGCATTAAGTACCAGTTCAAAGAGAAGCCTCTCCTGCCGCCAAGTTGCAACAAGAAATGTGTAACAAATCTCATGAATTGAGTGTACAGGTAAAATTTAGAAATTGAGTGTGAATAGAAGGTGGAAAACGTATTTGAATCTTAGTTCTGAACACAGATCTTTCAAACTAAATTGGTGGATCAGCAAACAATCTGGTCATTTCTTCTAGTCTAGAAAATAAAAGGCAGAGAAAGAGATAGTATATAGATTTTGCCACTCTCTCCGTTCCAACTTTTTTGGTACATAGATTTTGCTACGTATCTAGACATATATTATACAAAATTTATGTACTAAAAAGTTGAAACGACTTATACTTTGGACCCGAGAGAGTAAGTACCAGTGAAAAGCAGAGACACGTAACCTACTATGCACTATTGTGCCATCTTTGAGACCTTGAGGCTCATTTTCAATTATAAACCATATCCAACTCAACCTCTATCAATTATAAAAAAACTCAGCCTCTATTCATTTTCAGAAAATGACACCCACCTATGTTGGTAATAGAGCAATACCACGAAGAATGAAAAGAGAGCGTGGAGAGGGAACCTTACGTGCTGGAGGCACACAAAGAAGAGTAATATGAAGAAATCCTCACAGATGCACACCATTTTACTTTAAAAAAATCAGTTCCAGGTTCAAGATAATCTAAGACTAAAACTTCAATGGACACATTCTCTATATTTTCTGGAGTGATGCAAAAACAATTTAAGTCATTCAACTGTACAGATGGACAACATCTATTTCAATTGAACCACAAAAAACATATCAGTTCACAGCTTAAAAAAATTGAGCAGATTTGAGGGGATCGAATTTGCCTGAGGCTAGGTTGGCACCGTCAGAGCAGGAGGATTGTAGCCGGAGCACAAAACGAATCAACTGCTAGACTCATTGCCCACAATGTGTTCGACAGAATGAGCAAACGCTGGGTCTCGTCGGCTATGCAACTCGTGGTATGCACTCCTGTCGTTTGTCCATGTCTTTTCCTTTTTCCCATGTCCTCCGAGCAAACAGCAAAGGAGACGCCACAGTTCTTAAGCGTGATCCATGCCAATTGAAATCAACACTGATATCCAGATTTGTTTAGTAAGGAATTTGTAAATTTACAAATAGAGTACTATATAATACTATAAAATTAAAATTCCAAAATTAAGTTCCTTATTTTCGACCAACAAAAAAAAATTATTTATAGATTTTTATATTAGCTCCATGTTTCTTACGAATACATGAATATATGAATGCATAATAATATATAAGCAACAAGGTTATGAAGTTGTGGCTATCATTAGTTGTCTGCCTGTATATAAAAGTACAAGAAACAAGTCCAAAAATCTTCTTTTAACTATTCTGTTTAGTAAATGATTTGGAACTTTAGCAATCAGATATAATGCAAATTCTAAATATATCAACTTTCCAAATTCCATGCTGAAACCAAATGGTAATACTTACGAATCCACAAAGCAGGGCTGCCCATAATGCAGTTTGATTGGAAGTGAGTTCATTCTACTTGTACCAAATAGCCTCTACTTATATCAAATAGCCAATATCATCTTTGTTGGCAACATAAGGTTTCTAATTTTCCATTTGCTAAAGCATGTTCAGTCTTCAGTTACACTGAACCCTGTGTTTTCTGTTTGAAATTTATGAACATTACTAATATTTCCTACATGGAACCATAACCATTTGCACATCAAACTTTATCTACAATTCTACATAGTATGGCTGCCCTTCATGTGGCGACACAGACAAACACAAATCCAAGGAATTGCACCACTATTTTTACTTGAAATAGACAACCTCAGTTATCTCATGAGGCTGTCACTTGCCACTGAGCAGGCAATGGTTAGAACAAGGAAATTAGCCAAAGGGAACCATATTGTAGGCATATTTTCTTTAGCAAATTTGGCAGATTACTTAAGAGGTTTGCAGCATATCCTAAATAATGTCTCTTCCATTGATCTCTACATATTCTATTGGTAAGAATTAAAATTTTAATGCATGTTAGTTCTCTGTCGTTGTCTTTGTACACTCACAGTTTAGCATTCCCATCAATAAGATCCCAACTTTGGTCCTATAATAACTGAAAATAGGCATCTCAGATGGATTTCTATTATTACAGATTAATCCAAAAGTAGAAGATTACAGATCCTTCTTACCGTATTTACCATCACTAAAATCATGCTATTTTCCTCAAAACATGCCAGGATGCTTCGACAGATATTTGTCAACAAAAGAATTCAGAATAATAACTCATCAACAGCTTTATTAGCCTACAATGTAACTGGGTAGCTGGCCTGCTCCGGCAAAGGCGCAAAGCCGCCGATCTTTCTAGTATATATTGATATGGTTACCTGCCAGTTGTTATCACAGATCAGATGGCTATATATATTGATATGGTTACCTGCCAGTTGTTATCAAACAGATTAGAGGACTATTGATATGGCTAATTATCTAACAAAGCATAAGTAGTGTCGCGAACAAAAAAATATACCTGATGAACGTTCAAGCATAATAGTCACACCAAGAAATCAGAAATATTCAAAAAAAATTACCTTTGTGAGCTATCATGGAGTATAGCTGGAGGGGGTGCTTTGATGGAGAACGCCTGGGATTTGCACACAGAACTTAAGAAAGAACACAAAATAATAAATAACACTTATGAAAATATTAGCTCTAACCACGATGATCAAAGATATTTATAGTAATCCACAGCCACACCATAAGAAAGAGAGGAACATGAACATTGGTCTGGGGGCATGAACAATTTATTTTATTTTCCAACAGAACCATGAGCAAAGTGACATGACTACTAAACAATTCAGTTAAGCAAGGAAATATCCCTCAAGAAATCTATAAACTGAGCACAAATACAGAACTGTACAAATCACTAGCACCAGTAGTGAGAACCCTCACCATGGATCTCTATGGACTAAAACATCTATTTTCCTGTCATCTGTTTTGCTCTGCAGCTAGATTAAGAAAAAAAATTCCCTCTCTGAAAACCAAACAGGGAAACACTAAAACTGACAGTACGCAAAGCACTTCTTGAGGGTCACAGCACCATTATTTGTAAAATTTTCCTTATAATCTCTAGATCCATATATCCAGTTAAATCCCTCTTGTTATTTGCCCCCAACTTGCATAATTTAGTGATAACTATTCTGCCTATATATTTTTTTAGCCGAGTCTCAAGGTGAAACTGCCTAATGCTCATAGCCTAAACTATGTAATCAGCAGAAACCAATAACTTATGGAAAAAGGTGTCATTTTTTCTCACATTAAGAGTACAAAAGAGTTAGTCCATTGATATGATTATATGAAAGGGTTAAAGCATCCAAAAAATACTATAAGTGATGTCAGAAATTGGAACCTTCCCCATATCAGTAAGTTATGGCTATAGGACACCCATCCCTCTTTGTCTGCATAGAAAAAAAATGATCAAACAAATATACTATTGAACCACAGTTGCAGCCCAACTAATATAAATATATCGAACAATAGATAAATATTTAGTAAGCCCCATTCAATAACACACAAACAACAAAGCCTTGGCTTGCATCGAGGGAAAGGGGAGCTTGTTAGCTGGATAAAATTCTATCTCTATATATTATCATAAATTTTCTGCTCAAGGGAAAGGGGAGCAAGAAATGAACACAACAAAGACAATTGGACAAACAGAACCTAAAGTGAATTCCAAAGGGATATGTAAATCATATACAACTTAACCTCTAACTATTATTGGAAAATGTCGCCACCTATGATGGTAATGTACCAACAGCGTGAAGAAGCAAAGGAGAGTGAAAAGGGAACCTTATGTGCCGGAGGAGCTCAGAGAAGACGACTAATATGAAGAAATCATCACAAATGCACATCATTTTTATTCAAAAAAATTAGCTGCAGGTTAAGGATATTCTAAGACTAGAACTAACATGGATGCATTCTATATTTTCTGCAGAGATACAAAATCAAGACATTCCACTATACGGTGGGACAATGTCTAATCCAATGTCAATCACATTTATCCTACTATTTCAACTGAACCACAAAAGATCATCTCCGTTCAAAACTTTTCTTCAAATAAATTGAGCAACTTTGACGGCAACAAATTCACTTGAGGCTAACAGATAGAAATAAATGATCCATGTTCTGTTGGTGAACAAATAAAACCTTGGATACGGTTGTGCATACAAAAAGAAGACTTTTGTACACAGTAGTTGGACAGAATATATAAATTAGGAGTATATACTGATATAACTCAGAAGATTTTTAATGGTTATTAAGAGGGAATTAGTAGTCAAGATAGTTCAAAATTAAAACAATACCTTCGCAGACTACAATTTCCAATAAGACAAATCAATTTTATTTAGCATCAGCGGGCAGGACAGGTTCAAAACCTGGTCTTAGAAGCACCATGCCTGCAATGAACATACTAATGGGGTGGGTGCCTAGGACATAAAGTTTGCAATGCATACATGGTCAGTTTGTAAATGTGTATTGGGTAATAAAAGAGTGGCGTGCTTGTGCACCAGGCCATCAGGATTTATGAATCTTTATCAAAAATCAACTTCAAGCATGGTTAGGATCTGGCGAAGAAGACCTGCGCAGCCGAGCAAAATGGATGCAGAGCAGGCCTGCAGCACCAGGATGGGAGAAATTCACAGGCGATCCTGTCGCTGATGTTTTCCTTCGCAGCACACCTGCACAAAAAGAAGCCAATTATATTGTTGCATAATCCTCTAGGGTTCTAATGGGAACAATAAAAAAGCCCAGGCTTTGCCTCCGCGATAAAGGAGGCAAGACGTTCGATCTAGATGAATTTGGGAGGGGATCATCAAACTAATTTCCTAGAGTAGATTTAGGGAAAAACTAAAACAAATCATTAGGGGTGGGATAATGACATGATAGCAGAAATGACCACGGTCCACGGCGACCGCAAGCTGATGGGGTGAGGTGACGACGTTGGAGCCGGGTGCGCCCACAGCGGCTGCGTGAGGAGTATGGCCGCCCTGGGTGCAGCGGCGGCAGATGTGCGCAGGCGAGGGGAACCGCTGCTGCCCCGCGCACTCCAGGCGAGACCGCCGAGCCGCCCGTACCCCGGCGAGGAGAACTGTCGCCGACTCTTCCGCATTACCGCCGAGGCACCTCTACGTCGTCGAAGACGACGCCCCCGCAGCTCCATCGACGAGGCCGCCGCCGGGCTCCAGAGGCAGCGCTGGAAGGCTGCGGAGGCGAGGGGAGGCGGCGAGATGGGCTCCTGAGTCCTGAGGCGGGGGCGGCGGCGGTGGCGGCGGCTGCGGCGAGCTGGGATCGTGCCCCGGCGACCTCAGCGAAACCGGCGTCTCCTCCGGTCCTCCTCACGAGGCCACGATCTAGACTGGGCCAGGAAAAAAATTAGATAGATACTAGAAAAACACGCGGCTTTGCCGCGCACCTCGTGTAGTGGACCAGTTGTTTAGTCCACCATATAACACGTGGTGAGCAGCCAGTCTATATCACTTATTTGTATTGTTTAGTTTGATTGTATACTATTTAGATGCAGTGATTTTTAACTGTTTTCTCTTTTTGTATATTATTATTTGTTGTTTTCCTATTTTTCTTTAAAATTTAAGGATATAATATATTATCCTAGCTGTTGAAATATAACTATTATATTTTTTATTAAGAGAGAGGAGCATTCCATGTGTAATTATTAAGAGAGAGGAGCATTCCATGTGTAATTTTAATATAATGATATGGCTACTGATGCGATAGATTTATTTTTATACAAATAAAATTACAAAAAAGAAAATATGTGATATTATATATATAGAGTGTAGTGCTAGTTGTGTAGAGCTCAACAAATTTGGTTTGGTATTTTTCTGATTTTTATTTAATTTGTTATGATTTTTACAATATTTTCGCCGGTTTAGGTAAATAATAAATCCGTTGGAAAATGGAAAAGGCCATCGGGCCCAATTCGCCCAACGCCGAAGCGGCGGGCAGGCCGAGGCCCACGAACGGGGAGGGAGAAGCGGCTGGACGGCGGGTTGATTTCCGATGAGTTCGAGGATTTTTTTGCAAAAATTTATGAGAGAGGGAGGTGGACTCGCGGATTGATTCGTATAAACTTGGAGGGTTTTTTTGCAAAATGTCCGAGGAAGGATCTGGGCCGTCCGGCCGCCCGACGGACGGGCCGAACGGCCCGTGACGTGGCCATCGCCATTGGCCCGAGCTTGGCTCAGGTTTAGATAGTAAGAGATACGATATAATGAGGAACGGTGGGTGTGGGGGAGAAAAAAGCGGAGGATGACCGAAAGCGGGTGCGTGGCGCTGCGCCGCTTGCTTGGCTGGGTCGGTGATTTGGGCTCGGGTACTGATTATTGTTAAGTAGCCTGGATACGAGATAGAATATATATATATATATACTCCCTCCATATCACAATTACAAGTCGTTCTAGCTCGAGATCAAAAACGACTAAAGGAAGTCGTTCTAGCGTCGGATCGCAAAAAAAACGACGCCGCCGCCCCTCCGACGCCTCGCGCTTTGCTCGCCGGGCAGCCAATCGCCGCACGCCGTATGCAGGGTGCCGCGCTTTGCTCCCCGGGCAGCCAATCGCTGCACGCGCATGCAGCGCAAAAAAGCCAATAAAAATAATAGTTGAGGGTGGGAGGAGTTGAACCGGCGACCTCGTGCCTCGGATTGGAAAGCACCAGCCAACTGGCCTACACATCGGTTTTGTAAAACAAAGCAACCGCATGCATATTTAATAAGGGCATATATGGAAAAATACCCCCCTAATTAATCACTCCTTAGCACTCCTTGGTAAGCGTAATCCTGTCTTAAACGACTTCTAATTGCGATATGGAGGAGTATATATATATATATAGGAAGAGGTTTTCCTACTCCCGGGAGTAGTTACTCCCATCTTCAAAACAACATATTGCGTATATGTTTATACTTGTTTTATCACTTTGAGTATGTTTATATACCCATACTAAGATACTTCAAATCTTCCTACGTGAAAAAATTTTAAAGGAACCCATACTTTTTAATATATTACAAAAATGCCACTGACTATAGTATATAAAACAAGTATAACCACATACTCTATGTATGCATGCATACTTGACATATATACTACAATAGATGGTCTAGTATGATTATATACTTCGTGTCATACACTTCGTTTGGTCATATACATCTTAAATCTAGAGATATTAACATGGGAGTAACTACTTTTTAGGAGTAGGATGATATATATATATATATATATATATATATATATATATATATATATATATATATATATATATATATATATTGCAATTTAGGAACAATCTAGCTTTGGTATGAGACCTATTTAAAGTGTGCTTTTAAGGGATGCATAGATGATAGACTAATGCTGCTTTAGATCATAGCTTGCATCCACTATTGTTTTTATGATGATGAGGATGCTTTATTTGATTTAGCAATTAATTTTGGGGGTGTCATTACCGATCCAATGTGCCCTGCTGTGTGGAGTTTACCGAACTATTTTTTCTCATAGCTTCTATCTAAGAAAAATTGTTTACTAGAGATAACCTAAGCTTTATTTAGAAAGAAGATTGAGGATAAAACTGGTCTCCTCTATTATGAAGAGGAAATTGTTCATCATCTATTTTTTATTGTGCTAGTTTGACAAGTTTGGTGTCTCTTTTTTAGAGTTGTTTGGGAGTGTTGGAAATGGTTTTTTTTTTTGTCAATAGGACAAATGTGGATTAGTAGTTCGAAGTATGTAGTTTGTAATATATTTTGTGCACTTGCCCTATGGGGGTTTTGGAAACTAATGAAAATTATTTGTTTTAAAAGTACTACCTATAGAAAGATATGAATTCTCCGCTGGTTATGATTAATAATATTGCAAATATGCTTAAAAATTGGATTCTCATTTGCCCACAAAGAAGAAACATATCTTTTCTTCAATGATAAAAGATTTGAGGATCCTTATTTCAAGAACGTCAAGAATTTCTAGATAGATAACATCAACAGCAAATGGTAAAGATACCTATATCTGGAGGCTTATAATTGGAAGAACAAGGCTATTTCAACAGAGAAGGAGGCTATGTTTTGGTGGATCTCATGGAGTTGGAGAATCGAGATATGAAAGGAAGATGGATCATCGTGGTGGATCTAAAAGTGTCTTTTGGTATGGAAGAGTAACATTTGGTTGTTGTTGTGTTTTGGTGTTTCGTCCATTTGTGTGTGATGGAGAGGTGTAACGTTACATAAATGTTGTAATGAACATTGTACTGTCTTTGCTGAATGCTAAGACTAATAAGACCTTAAAACTCTAAAAAAAGATTCAGTTGGTGATGGTCTCCATGCATTACTGTTGGCATGGATTTGAGCTCATTGGGAGGGTAATAAATAATGGAAAGTATCAAAGTGAAGTGCTAGGGATTAGTAGATTGCGTTGTTAAGAAGGTTGTCTTATATACTAAGGGTGGCACAGCTTCACAAGCTGTTGTGAGTTTTTTCCAAGCAGTGTTTTTTAAAATAGTGTCATGGGCGAAGCTCTTTTTTATGGCCTCATGAAGAAATAGAGAGAAGTGAAACTGAAAATGTAGTTTTTCATAGCCCTCTTCATCATGTTTTCCTCTCTCCACGATATGCGAAGCCGTTGTTGAAACTATTTTTCTAAACAGTTTTTTAAAATAGTTACGCTTCACCAACAAGGCTACTCGTGAAGCTTAACCACGGAAGCTAAGCTGGCCAAACATGACCGCCTAAGTATTTTGATGATGTGGTAAAATATGAACTACTATCTCCATTCTAAATTATAAGTCATTCTAAGAAACTTAGAGAGTCAAACTTTTTAAGTTTGACCAAAATTATAAAAAACAAAGATTTATAACATCAAATAGGTATACGATAAAAATATAACTAACGAAGAATCTAATAATACTTAGTTGGTGTCATAAGTGTTATTATTTTATTATATAAATTTGGTCATATTTGAAAAACTTTAACTCTCTAAGATTCTTAGAATATTTTATAATTTGAAATGGAGAGAGTAACCTACTAATTATTGGGGATCCCTTGAGAGGACCAGAGCTGCGCAGGACACACGAGAAAAAGAAATATAAAACACACACGGCAAGATGGCGCGGTACGGTGGCCTTGCAGTTGCAGTCTCCACCGCTCTCCGGATCCGCGGCAGTGTTCCATGCCGACCATGCGTGTTGCCCTGGCGGGCACCAACAAACAAAAACCAGCCACAAGCGTTGTGCGCGTGTGGTGGTGTGAGTGTGTGTGTTTGTGCGTATGATCAGATACTACAGCTGTACCTTAGAAGTCCAGGCTCAAAAAAAACCAGCCACAAGAACAGAGTGCACCCATGCAACACACTATGCATGCATGTATGGGCAGATGCATAAGAAAGTGAAAGCATCATCAAGACTTTATCGGCCTTCGCACGCAGCGGGCCATGACGAGATCGGCCGGGTCTGGCCTGAGTGAGATTCCTCCATCTCAGTATCGCACTCGCACTGCACCCATTCAGCTGCACCAAAAGGCTGGTTCAATTCAAACCATCAAAAGCTAGCGGGCAGCTAGCTGACCACGGCCGGCATGCCCATTGCCCAATGCTCTGTGGAGTGTGGTAGTAAAAACTAAAAAAAGGTTAATGCCATCACATTGGGTTTTTTTTTGTTTCTTTTTTGGACAAGATCACATTGGGTTTGGATCTAAAGTCGTACTACATGGTTATTATCCTGGCAGTGGCAGTGGCAGTGGTCGTGTGGTGTGGTGGCTGGGTGACAGGAGGATGGACCTCTGCTGGTGTGAGGAGGCTTTCACACACAACAGCTCGACCAAACGCTGTCTCCCGCGGTGCATGTGCGAGTGTGACCACTAATCACTAGTGGGAGGAGCGGTCCAACTAATCTGAGCGTCATAGTGTGCGTACGTGTTGTGAGCGTCTGTGTTGTACTGTGTAATTCTAAAAAAAATAGGCTGGAGGAAGAAACCCAAAAATAGTGTGTGACGGAATTATGGCATATTCCTAATATTTTGGCATTTAATTGCTGTCACAATATATGTCGTTTTTTAAGGTAGAAAATCTTATATGCATGACAGCACTTTTCGTGAACCCACAAAACGTGAGAGTTTTACTTGAATGTTTTTTTTAAAAAAAAAAAAAATCAGATGCACATGTTTGTTGTTTATTAGGCCCTCTTTCTTGGGTTCTCATGAATACGCTCTTGGCAAATTCCCCGATCTGATCCAAAATAATGGCCGGTGTTCTAGGTATCCACAGTACAATAATAATTAGTTCTTCAGGTACGACTATTAGTATTTCCATAATAATTGGTACCTGTTGAATACTAATAAGGTCACGTTAGAAATTGTGAATTCTAGCTTTTATAGTCGCAAGCTGAAACGCAAGCTAAAACAAGCAACTCCTCACCATGTCTAGATTGTAGGTTAGATTATTAAAAACCCAACAATCTACTCAAGTCTACCTTGTAGATTGTCGTAAGTTGCAAGGTGCTTGTCATAAGCTTCTCACAATTTACCTATATGCTGTAGCAAATCAAGGTCTAAACTTTTACTGAACTAGTATTGTAGGAGTGATTCGCTTTGATTCCTTGAAGAAGCTAAGTTGTTTTTTCGCGTTGGGAGTGTTTCTCTTCGAGAATATTCTGCTCTATATGAAGAGCGTTCCCAAACGGGACCTTAGACTTGTGTTGAAATTTCACATTTTTTTGAAAAATTTGCAAGAGACAGTTGCCGAGTTGTATATTATTAGAAAGGAAAAGTGGTGCCAAAACAGAACATACAACAAACAAAAGAAAAAAAAGGCTAATTATTATTGGGAACATTGCTGGTGCCACAATACTATAGTATACATGGTCACCAGGTTCTGTAGTAGCGCTAATTGGTTTTAATGTGCCAGCCAGCACAAGTACGGACTTGCTACCCATCACATGGAACAGGACTTCTTTCACACGTCAGTGCATGCATAGTATACATCAGTCTATTTGTGTACGTGGATGCCGGCATGCTGATGCAAGCACAAACCACATGTATGTATCTACTACGCAGGTAGGTCGAGCGCATTCATGAGCACCCAAGAAAGAGTTGCTCAGTTCTGTAATCACCAGCTATCAGCATCAGTCGCCTATCATGAGTTCACCGAAGAAGGCCGAAGCAACCATATAGGCGACTTTCGCTTCTCTACACGGCTAGAGCCCGTGGGTCTGGAATTTTGATTGGTGGCATAGTCCAAACTAATAAAATGCCCACTGATTAAGATCTCTATCTAACTGTTGGCTGATGGGGTACAGGAAGTAGTGAATGATGTTTATTTCGTCATATCGAGTCAACTCTTGATTTCGTGGAGACTTGATATACACGATCTTGCTTCCAATCATAAATATCCAAACCCTGCAACCACAACATAGTGTCTCCTCTGGTTATCAAAGGTGTATTATCTATTTGACCTCATCATGAAGGTTAATCTTTGCCTTCAAATTGAAGAACACCAAACAAGAAAGAACACAATCTAAAATATTGATGATATAGATTAAACTCTCAAAAGTTGGGTCTCACAAAGTGTTGAATGTGGATACTACTCGGTGGCAGATTATTTTAATTGAAACCCAAGCACTAACTTCTTTGATTACTGAATATATAGTATGGGTCAGCCAACAACCTCTAGATGTGTCCCTAATGGACTCCAACGTGATACTGATACACGGCCAATAGCCAAAAATGATAGATTTTATGTGCCCAATTGTTTTGATGATTCCCGTTAAATATTGAAGTGTGAGTACTACTATCGGAAAGCTTATCTCATTAGCTTTCTACGCATTTGTACACCATTAAAAATGGAGTTTGTATATGACATAGAGTTTTAATGCGACAGGACGACAACTTTGGTGTGAGCTACTTCTAGAGTCTGTTGTGGACTCGAACATGATATGGATTGAGCTTTTTAATTTGTCTTACATGCCCATGCTCATCTTGTGAGGAGGCAGAAAACGGGAGCACAAATCCAAGGGTTTTCTTGGGGGTGTTCTTCACCTAGTTGGGCAATCTCTAACCTTAGTCTAGGTCTCACGGGAGATTAGAAGGCTCAAAGCCCAATAAAAGGTGATGTAGTGTCCAACAAAAACAAAAACAACGTGGTGTGATGAATTGAAGGTCTTGCCAATGTAATATTAAGGTAGGACTAATATGAGTCTCTCACATGGTGTATCAATGCCCCATATTAAGGTGGGACTAATATGGGTCCTTCACATGGTATATCTATTCCCCGTATGTTGTTAAGACCATAGAAAACATCTTTCTGAAGTGCATATGAAAATCAATCCAACATGTGCTATCCCTGTCCAACACATACATTATGTTAACTGTCACATGATAATCGTCCAACCCATCATACACTCTACATAGGCAGGAATTCTAATCGCCACCCTACATGTTGTGCTCAAATTTATCCTATTGGAGGGGAAAAAGGCTGAATGAAAAGAAAACCAAACAGATGAGCTCAGACCACTGTGTACCTAATGCATCCGCAACTCAACCATTTAAATCCAACAAGAACAAGTGGAAGAACTAACCCTTTTGGAATCCATTTGAATCTGAGCACCTTATTAAGTGGAGACATTGCCAATTGCGCCTTCTTGATAGTAGAGGGCTTCATCTCTCTAATGGTGGTATTGGCGGACAATTCTTATCCTCTTGTCATTGTGACGATAGGCGAGAGGTGTCGATGGCAGTAGCAGCGAGTGGCGTTGAGGCAGCGGTAAGAGGTGATCGACTTGTGGGTGTGGAGGAAAAGAGGGGCTCACTATAACCCTTGCTAGCTAAATGGTCCGACCAGGGTCGAATTAAGCTCACACTCGTTCAACTAGGGTACATGCGTCTCATTGGCTGTATTCATTTCATGAAGGGAGAGATTAGGAAAGGGAAGAAAGATTGGGTATAGATATGTGGTTAAAAAATGTTGTAATATGATTTTAAAATTTTTGGAGCATGTGCTAGAAATAGTTGTAAGTGGTGATCTATTATGTTCTTAATAGGGACGTGGAGAAAATTATAGAAAATTAGCTGCCCTTAGTAGACACCCATTGGATTTAAATTGTAAGATGCTTTGAGTTTTCTAGATACATTATCTTTCTTATGTATCTAGTAAAGCTGTAAAAAAAATATAATGTTTCCCAGATTGAAATGCAGAGATAGTAGATAGAGAGAGAAAAAACGAAACAATGTCAGGCCCAGTGACCGGGGTCAAGCAGGGCAGCAGGCGAGGGCAGGGTCCCCTCGCTTTAGCTGCATGCTTGGTTGGCGATGGAGTGGTTTATTGCGACACATAAATCTATAGCACCTACTCCTTCCGTTCCTTTTTATTTGTCGTTTCGTTTTCCGAAACACAAATCTTAAGCAATTTTAATAAATAATAAATATTATCGATTAAGATCATAATTAATATCATCGGAAAGATCTTTGGATCTAATTTTTTAACAAAATTATTTAGAGATATAAATATTATACATATTTTCTATAAATTAAGTTAAACTTGTGGCACGTATCCCACGGCGACAGATAAAAAGGGCCGGAGGGAGTAACGCTTTTTATTGGAACTCCAACTGTCCAGTCTCCGCAGTTTTCCCCCGCACTTCAGTTTTTCTATATTTTTTCTTTTGCTTTGAAGTGGCACACGGATGGATGGTTTTAAGAAGGCAAACGGCAAACCCAGCATCAGACACTCAGAAGCAGAGACCAGAGAGAGGGAGAGAGGTGAAAATCAGAAGCAGAGAGAGAGAGAGAGAGAGAGAGGGTGTGAAACAAATGTGAGACTCACTCCAAAGGAAAGAGATAACACGCACAAAGGACAGCGAGGAGGAGGCTCACAATCACAACGGACCAAGAAGCTTACTCGCAAGGCATTAGGGAGGAAGAAGACAACTACGCACTATTACTATTGCTATCTTGTGCTTTCCGAGTGGGTGCTTGCGGCTACAAGCAGACAAGCAGCTGGGGGAGCAATGGCTTCCTGTAGTAGCTTCTACTTTGTTCCCTTGCTCCTCGTGCTCTTGCTCGCTGCTCCTCCCGCCACCGCCGCACTGGCATCCTCCAAGCCTGGCGGCAATGCCACTGCTGCAACGCTGAGGCCGGGGAAGGAACTACTCAAGCACAAGAGGATCAGGGCTCTGCTCACCAAACTTAACAAGCCTGCTCTCAAGACCATCCAGGTCATTGCTCGTAACCTGAAACTTAATTTCGATAATTTTTTTTTCATGAGTTCCGATCTCCCTTTGTGCTTCGTGAATCTGTATCTTGTTTTTTTTTTTTTTCCATGCAGAGCCCGGATGGTGATATCATAGACTGTGTTCCCTCTCACCTCCAGCCAGCATTTGACCACCCAAAGCTCAGAGGCCAAAAGATTCTGGTAACACTAACATCAACACACAAATTCGTTCTTTTGGCGTTTGCTTAGTAAGCTCTACGCATGTTATAGACTCTTAATGCTGATTTACTAGGATCCACCGGAGAGGCCCAAGAACTGCAACTTCACCCTTGGTGGCAGCGGCAGCGGCAGCGGCAGCAGCAGAGTCGGCGAGATGGTGATGCAGGCGTGGCATGCAACCGGCGAGGCGTGTCCGGAGGGGACGGTGCCCATACGGCGGACGACGGAGAAAGATCTGCTCAGGGCTAGCTCCCTCAGGAGATACGGCAGGAAGCCGGTGCGCCGGGGTGTTCGCCGTGATTCCACAAGCAGCGGCCATGAGGTTGGTCTTATACTCTTATTACGATCTACAAGCCATTCTCCATTAAACAGTACTACTACTAAATAAATGATATAGAAGTATTGAAAAGAATATATGTGTACTCCAGAGTAATGCAATCGATTTTCCTGCGCGATCTCTCTAACAAAACTGTTTCCTGCCTTCCTGACATTGTAGATGTTATGCTTTTGCAGTGGCATGCACATAACTTTTGCAGTGCCATAATTTTAAGTACTCCAGAAAACAAAACATTTGTACTTGTTTTATTTAGTAGCATAGTATCCAAAGTTGCAACACCCTATATATAGTGCAGATGGAAAGAAAGAAAATCGATGTTTGGATTTCGACTACAGGGATAATCAAAATAGTAACATGAAGCCCCAAAAGTAGGAAAATAGGAAAATTACAAAAGAGAAGCCCGTGCACTTGGAATAAGATAGCACAACAATGACTGCTTGCATGAATCTACAGAAGCTTCACTTGGGTAAAATCCATAGGAGAAAAATTACTTTGCTGCTAAGATCGATGCCTAGCTTTGTCCACTTCTGTAGGCCACTGTCATCTTATTTTTAGTCTTCTGTATGCTTGACTACACAATCTGGCCACTGAAATATATACTCTATTTCAGTCAATGGCCAAGACAACTGTTAAGACTCCTGTCTAGCTACTTATCTATATAGTACAGATCTTTTTTTGTATGAACAGTGCAGATTTTATTAGTAGCACTAGCATGTGCAATTCTTTCTTGGTTTCGATGTTGTTTAGTATTTGCTGAATTTTGAACATATATTCTCTATTGATAGCAGTGATTTAAGTAACATCTCTCCTTTGTTTGGTTCCGATGCTTGCTGCTAGCTAGGTCAATGACAAAGCCATCAAATTTCAAGGATGAGTCCATATATGTAGTGATAATTAATCAGATAGGCCAAATGGTTCCAAAGAACCATGCGTTTCCATAACATTAAGAATTCACTTCTCTATGCAGCCAGTGAAGCTTTGATTGGCATCTTTAGGCAAGGTTAACTATTTGACTTCATTAAATACAGTAGTTAACACTTAATAGTCAGACATATTGTTGATTTCTGTAGATCCTAAACTTCGACTAGTGCCTAGAGCCCTAGACAAAAAATTGCTGTCCTTTCTTTAGCTCATTTTAGAAAACAAACCTATATTATTCAATTTTAATCTCACTAATTACATAGTACTTAACCTTTTTTTTGCTCTGTATTGATAAGATCGTGAATTTTGGCCAGTTTCAAGATCAAGTTTTCCCTGGTATTGTTTTTTTGGGTCACAAGTTAGGGAACATCCTATTATGAGATTTTGTGGTGGACCAACAGTTAACTATGGTCTTGATGAAAAAAATTTCATGGTAGCCAGTGAGATAAGTAAGCCGAAAAAAGTGGAAGCCTAATCGTTTTAGACATCAGATTCAATGCACCTCGATTCAATTGATAGAGAAGCCTAATCTCCGGCTAAGAGATGCCAAGAGACAAAATCGTTTTCTACATCTGCACGTACAGAAGCTTCAGTAAGTTAATCCAGATAAGAAAATTAGAGCTTCTTGAATCATGAGCTCATTTGGCCTGGCCATTAAAGTAATCTGGTTGCTCTGTCTTGTGTCCAGAGCGTTTAGTTGGCCGTGTTAGTACAGTACCCCTAACTAAACTAGTCAAATCTCTCACTGGAACCCTTGTTGCCTTGTTGGGACTGTACATTGCTGATACGGGTTTTCACTTGGTTACAGCATGCAGTTGGGTATGTAAACTCTGAACATTACTATGGCGCCAAGGCCAGTGTTAATGTGTGGTCACCAAGGATAGGTGACCCGTCTGAGTTCAGCCTGTCACAGATCTGGGTCCTCTCTGGCTCTTTCGGCAATGATCTCAACACCATCGAAGCTGGATGGCAGGTAGGTACATTTGAACAGATGAGAAAAATGAGCAGATAACATTATGAATCCAATAATGTGTTTTATGCTTTTATAGGTAAGCCCTGAGCTATACGGAGACAGTAACCCAAGGTTCTTCACCTACTGGACAGTAAGTGTTTTTATCATCGGATAAGCACTGCGACATTAATTGGAAGTCACAAGTTTTTTTCCCCTTATTACACCATAAACTAGGACACTAATCAAACGAACATTCTGTACTCTGTAGACTGACGCGTACCAAGAAACCGGGTGCTACAACCACAATTGCCGCGGATTCGTGCAGACGACGAACAGGATTGCGGTTGGGGCGGCTATCACCCCTGAATCGGTGTACAATGGCAGGCAGTTTGACATCACTCTCATGTTATGGAAGGTAACCAACCTCATTTCAAAGCTAGCTAACTAATGTGCCTGCCGACTGCCATGAAGTTTTTCTGACACCAGTGCGGTCCATGTGTGGTGTCCTGCAGGATCCAAAGCACGGGCACTGGTGGCTGGAGCTTGGCCCGGGCCTCGTAGTCGGGTACTGGCCGTCGTACCTCTTCACCCACCTGGCGCGGCACGCCAACATGGTGCAGTTCGGCGGTGAGGTCGTCAACACCCGGCCGTCGGGGTCGCACACGGCGACCCAGATGGGCAGCGGCCACTTCCCCAGCGAGGGCTTCGACCGCGCCGCCTACTTCCGGAACCTGCAGGTGGTGGACTGGGACAACAACCTCATCCCGGCGGCCAACCTGAAACTCCTCGCCGATCGCCCCGGATGCTATGATATCCAGGGTGGCTCCAACAGCTATTGGGGAAGCTACTTCTACTACGGAGGGCCAGGGAGGAACGTGAAGTGTCCCTGATGAGATAAATTCGGACCGGATCGGATCGATCTTAGCAGCTTGTTCTCCCTTTTGCTGTTTCTTTCTTTTTTGCTTGTTTGATGTTCTTTTCTGTTGTCCTTTGTTTTTCTGATAGCATGTATTTGTCTAGCCATTTCTAGGATTTTGTAGGTCTTATACGTCTTTAACGGAAGATTGCATCAACATTCAACAGTTTGAGACTCAAGAGGAATTTGTAAATTTGAGAAGTACCTGCCAGTTCTTGCATTTCACAAATCTGTTTTATTCCAGCTGCAAATTAAATACATCCTCTGCAACGTTGTGTGATCCATCCAAGCTAAGTATAATCCATACCATGCGCCACACACCTGCGAACTAGAGTTGCACACGCCGCCAAACCATCACGCACTAGCAACATCGATTTCCCGGGTATGTGGCCGGTGCCCCACGAATGCAGTGGTGCCTTCCGCGCCATGCCGCTTCAGCCCGTGGTCCAGCGGCTGCGCCACCATCCCAGTCACCCCGCCGCCGCCGCCTTCTCTTTGCCATCGCAGGACGTACCCGACGGCCCACGTGAGCGCGGAGACGCCGGCGACGGTGGTCGCGCCCGACGCGAGGAGCCCCGCCGCGATGAGCACCGCGGCCAGCGCGAAGGGTACCAGCACCGGGCTGAAGATCACGAGGAGCGGCGTGACGAGCGCGAGGCCGGTCAGGGTCGCCGCCAGGGCGAAACCCGAGGCGCCCAGCAGCGAGGCGCCCAGCGGGACGAGGAACGCGGCCGTGGCCACCGTGGACGCGCGCGGGCTGGCCCGGAGCGCCGACTTGACGTCCAGACCTCGCATGCGTCGCAGCGGGTCTTGCCGCAGGCGCCCGTACGGGTACGGCGGCTGCTGGCCGTGCGTCCGCGGTGACGTAGTCGTGGCCATCGCAAGGGCCGTGGCGGCGACGAGCACGAAGATGCTTATCACTTATAGCGTGGAGCGCTGGATGCCTGGATCAGTGTGAGGCGACGCGTGTGGTGGGTGCATGGAGAGGCACCTGACACGTGCACGTGTGAACCTGATCATCATCGTGGGGTGTCACCGCTCAATGTTCTCGTCAGCTTGCTGCTACGTCGACAACATAAGCACGATAAAGCTCCCCCCTTGTTATCTCCTCTCCTAACATCTTCTACCTAACTTTATAGGTGGAGTTGAACTTTTTTTTTTTAAAAAAAAATCTATTAGTAAAATGGCTTCAACAATAGTTTTATGTATAGTTAAAACCTTGGTAGAGCTACTGGCTCTAGCTTCTCTGACGCATACTATCGGTGTTTCGCGAAAGCATCAACTAGTAAATTTATAGATGCGCATTTATGCCCGGATGGTTCGCTAAGAGGACACGGGGGGTATACTGGTTCGGGCGAGAGGCCCTACGTCCAGTTCGATGGAGTTGTGTTACTTAGCAGCGGTTCGTAGTAGGGGTTACAAACGGTTCAAGAGAGGGTAGGGCTCCCAAGTCTCTGATTGAGCGTGGTGCCAATATCGTGGCGTGTGTGGTGTACGTACGTGATGGGTTTCGGTAATCTCGTGGTCTCTTGTCTCGCAGAATGGTTCGCCCTCCCTTTTATAGATGAAGGGGGGGAACGGCCTTACATGTCTCATGGAGAAAGTATGGGTGTACCGTGTAGAAAAAGAAAGAAAAAGAACAGTGGTGGAGTGTCTCGTCTGCCTTCCTAGGGTCGGGGCGTCCTTCTTCCTTGTGTCGCACGTGTTGATCAGGAACGGTCACCGGTGTGGTCGCGTCGCCGGAGCGCCTGCCCATGCCTTTACAGTGGGCGGAGAGGCTGAACAGTTGATTAGAGCGTTTATTGTATCGTTTCGGAGTTAATGACGTTGTACGGCACGGGAGTGGGTCGTGACGGACGGCTTGTCCGGACTGTCAACCAGTAGGGCGATTAGACGCCGAGCCACGCCCTGCCCTTGGCTAACAGTGTGGTCAAGAGCCGGACCATGTCCTGCTCTGGCTAACAGTGCCGCTGGCGTTCGCGTCCACGCCCTGCACTGACGCACAGTGCGGTCAAGATGCTCCTCGCCCATGCCCTGCACGGGGCGCAGACTGAGAGGACATGGTTTGACCGGTCATGCGGGCAGCGAGGTCGTAGCTCACGCGTGGAGCGCAAGCCTCGGTTGCTTCTTCGCGAAGACGCCTGCGGAGGGTCGTGCGAGCCGCGACCTCCCCGGTCACGACCCCGGGAGTCCTTTGGTCCTGCAGGGGTCGTGCGGGCCGCGCGCCCTTGAGGTCGTGCTCTTGCTCTAGGGACTGCACGGCGCGGTTCGCCTGCGGGCCCTTGCCGTGGTCCTCCATCGGGCCGTCGGAGTGCCAGCCCACAAGATCCGCCCTTCATTGGACCGGATGTGGTTTTCTAATGGCAGCTTGCTTAATTCCGCTTAGCCGGGGGACCAACAGACCGGTTGTTTGGCTCCCGACACATACTCTGTCCATAAGAATTTTTTTCTCTCCTCTGTTTTCTCTGCTGTGTGAGAGGAGAGAACAGAGAGAAAAAAGCTCCTAAAAAAAGAATGGTGCATGCGTCAGAAAAACCGAGCTCTACCAATCCGGGCTTAAGAGAGGCAAACAAGGGAGAGGGCGGTGAAAAGGTACTTTTTGCTATCATCTCTCTTCATTCCATTGTGAGATTATAGGAAAAGAACTTCATCTATGAAGCTGTTTGGAAAAAATGTTTGGTAAAAAAAGGATCATAATAACTCATAAAGTTGTTGATGAAACTGAGATTGAGCAGAACATGTGAGATTGGAAATGTAGGCTCTTAATGCATGTTTTAGTGAACTAGGAAACAATGTCAAATTGAATGAGCTTTATGGGTATGAAATCCATCTCTTCTCTCTCCTCTTGCCATACCATATCATTACTTTTGCTCATGTAGCACTACAGTGAGTATGAAACTCTTACTAAAATCAATCAAGTACGGTTGGAAATGCTCTAAATGATAAAAATTTAGTTTACAATAATATTGTTGGCTTTTCTTACTTTTTGTGAGTTTTTGTTAATTAGGAGTATTAATACAAAACAGTCTTTTTATGAATTTATGATTTAATCATATTTGTATGCTTAGGTTCCAATAGCAAGACTACCCTGACTATTTATAGTTTTATTTATGGCAACATTTACTTTTACCAAAAGGCAAGTGATGTACAACAGCTTGTATAAAGGGATACAAGCACTAATGTGTACAATAATATTAGATGCAAAAATTTGAGCTTTGTTTCCTAATATTAGCACGGTGTCTACAACAAATTTGAAGAGGCTAAATAATGTGAGGCCATCGTCGCTCGTCCCTGCAATCAAGCTCGTCGTTAAGCTTGCCTTCGTCTACCACAACGCCATGCTCGAGGCTAAATAAACATGCAATTCACTCGTTGCTGGAGGCGGGATCCCGACCAGGCGAGGAGACATGTCGCGCCACAGGTTGCTGTTCCTTTTTGCCTTGTTAGCTTCGGCGAGCCAGCTGAGCGGCGTCGACGCGGTGATCTCCGACGGCCTGCAGTTGGGGTTCTATAGCAAGACGTGCCCGGATGCCGAGGGCGCCATCAGCGACATCGTCAACAACGAAATCGCTATGGACCGGGGCATCGCCCCTGGCATCATTCGCCTCTTCTTCCACGACTGTTTCATCACGGTAACTAATTGACTATCACTCACATTCTGCCACTGCCATCATGCCCGCAAACCATATCGTGAGTTGGTGACTACGCCCATATGTGCGTGCAGGGTTGCGACGCTTCTCTTCTCCTGGACGAGTCGCCCGCTGGCGATGTCCCAGAGAAGGAGTCGTCCGCCAACGGTTTCACCCTCGTCGGTCTCAGAACCATCGACCTCGCCAAGTCCACTGTAGAGAACATGTGCCCCGGCAAGGTCTCCTGCGCAGATATCCTCGCCTTCGCGGCGCGCGACGCCGCCGTGGCCGCGGGCTTCCCAAGATACGAGGTCGCCGCGGGACGCCGCGACGGCATGCGCTCGAACATGGACGACCTCCCGGGCAACTTCCCCGTGCCGGGCCACCGCGTCCCGCGCCTCACCGAGCTCTTCACCCAGCGCGGCCTCTCCCAGGAGGACCTTGTCCTGCTCTCCGGTGCGCACTCCATCGGCGGCGCGCACTGCTTCATGTTCGCCAACCGCATCTACAACTTCTCCCAGGGCGTCGACATCGACCCGACGCTGGACCCCCAGTATGCCAAGTGGCTACGCCAGATGTGCCCGCCGCGGAAACCCGACGACGACCCGGAGAAAGCGCCCAAGGTCAAGTTCGACGCGGCAACGGGGGAGAAGCTCGACGTCGCGTACTACTCCGAGCTTCTCGCGCGGCGCGGCCTGCTCACCTCGGACAACGCTCTCATCGAGGACGCGCAGACGAGGAAGATGGTGGAGGCCTTCGCCCGGGACGAAAAAATGTGGCAGCAGAAGTTTGCCGTGGCGATGCAGAAGGTCGGAATGCTTGACGTGCTCATCGGCGAGGGCAAGGGCCAGATAAGGAAGCAGTGCCGCCTGGTGAACGGGAAGGAGCAGCAGCAGTCGCCGCCGCAGCAGCAGCAGCAGGAGGAGCAGCAGCCACCGGAGCTGGAGGAAGAGGGGCAGCGGCAGGAGCCGCCGCAGCAGCAGCCACAGCTTCCGTGGTTCATGAAGCAGCCACAGCGTCCGTGGCTGCGGCCGCAGCCACGGCCGCCCCTTCAACAGCTCCGGCCACGTCAACGGCAGAGTGGACGACCACCGTTGCGGCCCCATCCTGTGGCCGACCTGGTCAACGGATTTTTCCGTGGTTTTCACTGAGGCGAGGGCACGTACATTTGCTGCACAGTCCGCTCCTTAGCTAGATGCTCAGGGACGAAGACCTCTAAAGCAATGGTGCATCCGTATATATATATGCCTGCGCTTTACTTACTCCTTTCTTATAAAAAAATAATTGTTGTTGTCTTCGTATTTGTCATGCAACATATGCTACATATCATACATGCATGTTTCTACTTTCTATGGCAAGATACAGTATATCACCTTTGGATCTCAAATCAATCAGCATGTTCTGAATTAACAACGGGATGGAAGAAAATTTAAGGAAACTGTTCCTTACACTACTACACAAAAGATTTTTTGCAAGGCACTTCAAAAATGAGCTCGGGGCGGTTTTTGAAAAAAACCGCCTCGGTTAATAATTCCCAATCCAGCCAATGGCCAGCCCGAGCAACCGCCTCGGTTAATGATTAACCGAGGCGGTTTTTCTAACAAAACCGCCTCCATTAATATACATTAACCGAGGCGGTCAAGTTAGAGTAACCGCCTCGGTTAATTCCTTAACCGAGGCGGTTGTTTAAAGAAAACCGCCTCGTTTAATATACATTAACCGAGGCGGTTGTTTATAAAAACCGCCTCGGTTAATGAATTAACCAGGGCGGTTGTTGTAACACCCACCGCCTTGCTTAATACACCTTTAACCGAGGCGGTTTTCTAACAAAAAACCGCCTCGGTTAACTCGCTCTATATAACCAAAGCCCTCCTTCTTCTTCCCCCGGCTTCTCCTCCATTTTTGCGGGTTTTGAGCTGCAAAAACCGTAAAAATTGTCTATTTTCTAGGGAGAGAAGTTTTGCCCTTAGAATAGGGGAAGGGGCACCGCAAGAGCTCAATTCTTACCCTCCAACCCTTCTTTTCTTCTCCCCTCTCTCCTCTCCTCTCTCTTTCCCCTACATCTAGATCTAGATCTAAGTGGAGGAGATAGAACTATCTCCTAAGGGGGAGATTAACCCTTGATTTGTGAAAGGTGGCACCGAGAGGTTGATTCTTACTCTCTAAAACCTACATTTTCCTCTCTTTTTTCTCTCTTTGTGCATTCTCTCTCTCTTTTCCCTCTCTTTTTCTCTCTTTTCTTTAGATCTAGATTTAGATACATGTATTTTTAGCTCTCATTCTTATTATATATGTTTATGGTACGTGTGCAAGGTCGCGGATGGCAAGGGATTGGATGTACAAGGGATCGAGGCTAGATCCATCTTTCTTGGATCATGTGAAGAGAAAGTTCATTCTGCGGCGACAAAGCATCGTCCCGAGTGTGGGTCGAGATTTCATAATTTGTCCGTGCAATAGCCGTAAAAATTTCTTTGGCACATAGTGAGAGTGTGGTGCAATCTCACTTAGTGCGGTTTGGTTTTGTCAAAGATTATAAGGTCCGGAAGTATCATCCGAGTGCCGCCACCACTTGCTCATCCGGAGAAAACAAGTCGTCGGCGACAACGACACTGAGCGGTGATTGACGGAGGAAATGGAGAACAACCGGAAGTATCGCCAGGTCAAGCATTAGCCGCCCGGTGACAATGATGATGTGCATCGTCGTGATTACATCACGATTGAAGATCTGCTACAGGCGAGAGGATGACACCGCAGTGACGATGGTGGTAATCCAAATGGAGGTGTTGGACCCCGAAGATGTGGACCTCTTCGATAGAATCGCTAACCGCCAAGACCGGGATGATGTCTTGTTTGGGAATCCTAAGTGGCTAGAGAACTTTAGAGAGATGAAGCAAAGGCAATAGATCCCCTGTACAATGGTTGTCCGAAGCATTGGACGGCGTTACGTTCAATCTTCGATGCGATGCTCAAGGCTCGCCATGGGTGGTCCGACACTAGCTTCAACGATGCATTACGTATCCTCGCCGACACATTCCCGGAGGGTAACAAGGTGCCTCGCCAATACCTATCGGGCAAAGAAGCTGATCAGGCGGTGGCGATGAAACTTAAAAAGTTTCATGCCTGTCCAAACCACTTGTATTTTATATCGAGGCCAGATATGAGAACTTGCGGAGAGCTGTCCTCGCCGCTGCGGAGCGAGCCGTTACAAGAGGAATGCTTTGGTTGTCGAACGGACGCCCGTGACGATGGACCCACCTCAAGAGTGCCAAAGAAGAAGGTGAAGACGACAAAGAAGCGTGCCCCGCCTCCGGATCTGGACCAGGGAAGAAGAGGGTTATATGAGTAGAAAAGTCCCGCCCTATCGTGGTGGTACTTGCCGTGATCGATCGCTGCGTGCGATATTCGGGAACCCGGATGATGCGAAGCTCATGTCTTGGCATGCATCGGCCCGAACGCCGCGACAGTGATGGCAAGCTTCGACATCCCTCCGATGGCAAGCAATGGAAGCGTTTCAACGACAAGTTCCCGAGTTTGGTGACGAGGCCGGGGAACGTCGGGTTCGCGCTAAGTACTGATGGGATGAATCCATTCGGTGACCTAAGTAGCACCCACAAAGACACGGCCGGTCATCCTCACCATCTACAACTTACCTCCCCATCTATGTGACAAGCGCAGTACTTGTTTGGATTTATTGGATCAGGGATGGTGTGTGTGAAAATTGTTTTCACCAATTTAATTATATAATAGCATCCCTCTTACGAATCTCTTTTATAACAGGTATCTTTTACTTACCATGCTTATATCTGGACCGAAGCAGCCTGGAAATGATATAGATGTCTTTCTAGAGCCATTTATGGAGGACATGCAGTTTCTATGGGAAAAGAGGGTTAAAATGATGGATGCGTTCCTAAAGAAGGATTTCACTCTAAAGGCCATCATATTTGTCACCATCACAGACTACCCTGGTCTTTTTTCACTATCTGGGCAGATTAAAGGTAAGACCGGTTGTGTAGTGTGCATTGATGGTACCTGCTACACTTACCTTGCTGCATCCAAGAAGATGGTGTACATGAGAAACAGACGATTCCTCTGTAAAAAGCACAGGTATCGAAGACCTATGATGAATCAATACTTTGACAACAAGGCCGAACCTCAAACTGACGAGCCAGAAAGAACAAGGTACGGGCAAAAGGTGTTTGACATGGTCAAGGGCATAAACATCGAGTTCGGAAAGAAGAAAAAAAGAAAGAGGGAAAAAGATGGTCCAAAGCCAACCAAGAAAAAGAGAAAGCGGGATGTAGAGGGCGAAGAAGTAGGTGAGCCTATCACGGCCCCGTTCCTTTCAAGAAGCGATCTTGTTTCTTCAAGTACCTATCATCTTTGGAAGGAACTAGATACGCCCCATGCCATCGATTGCATGCATCTTGAGAAGAATGTGTTTGAGAGCACGATAGGAATCCTTCTTGACATCAAGAAAAAGACAAAGGATGGTCTCAAGTCTCGTCGGGATTTGGTCAACATGGGCATCGGGCCCGAAATTCAACCGACACTGGCTGCAAGCAGTGGGAAAAGTCGACCTACCGAGGGGCGAGCTACAACCCGACATTGGATGAGAGGAGGGCTATATGCCGTGGCTCGGGGCGATCAAGGTGCCAACCGGTTTTTCTTCCAACATCAAGAGCCTTGTCTCCATGAAAGATCTCACTTTAACCAACTTTAACTCACATGACTGCCATGTCATGCTTACGGTGTTCCTTCCAATTGTGATCGATGCATCGGTCCGTAGTGCGTTAAGATGGTAATAACACGCATGTGCTACTTCTTTAACCAAATTACCACGTAAGGTCATCGATGAAGCCGAGCTGCCTGGCTTTGAAACAATTCATCGCAGAAAAACTTTTGTCGGCTTGAGATGTGCTTCCCACCATCTTTCTTTGATATTATGCCACACCTTATGATGCACATGGTTGATCGAATCACGAGGAACTAGGCCCCGTGTACCTTCATCGGATGTGGACGTCTGGCGGTTTATGTCGACCCTCAATAGATATGTGCATAATCGTGCTTACCCAGAGGGCTCTATGATCGAGGCATACACAACGGAGGAGGCCGTGAATTGGTGCACCAAATACATTAGGGACGGAAGAGCGATTGGGTTGCCAGTCCCTTTTCATGAGGGTAAAACCTCGGGGATGGGATGTACAGGAAGGAAAGTCCGCACTGATGTAGATGAAGACACTCTACAACAAGCTCACAATAGCGCTCAATCGGTTAGTGGTCATGGAAGACTGGGTTCGAAGCACTTAGATGAGATCTGCCTTTCTAGTGGTGGGCGCGGGGAGGCATGGAGTACGAAACAACACAACATCAATTTCACGATGTGGATCCAAGAGCAAGGCATATATGGAGAAACCGATGAAGCGAGGTTTGCGTCGGGCCCTAGAACACAAGTCACCTCGTGGCAAGGGTATGACATCAATGGTTCAGGTTCCACCACGAAAGAGAAGGACAAGAAGAGCGCCTCACGAGAATAGTGGCGTTCGATATGAGGGCATCGATGACAAGGCGAAGAAGATCATGAGCTACTACGGCCGGATCGAAGAGATATGGGAACTTGACTATGGTGGTGACTTACAGTGCCTATATTCCGTGCCGGTGGGTAAAGCCGACGGGCGGTTGTTGTGGATGATTTTGGGCTCACCACGGTGGAGCTCGGCAATGTGGGGTACAAAGATGACCAATGGGTGGTAGCAAACCGCGTTGCACAAGTAGCCTACTTCGCAAAGCCCAAAGACACCAAGAAGCATGTGGTTGTGTCAGGAAAACAGAGGATCGTGGGAGCAGATGGAGTACAGAGTCCCGAAGAACACAACAATTACTCGGAGATGTCGCTCTTTACTGATCATCCATCCAAGATCAAGCTCATCGAGACCCGTGTCAACAAGACGAAGATGAAGCCTTGGTGCCGTCCCGATGGCGAGAAGAGGACTGTGGTAGCGTCGGCACCAAAATGATGCTATCATGTCACATATTTATGTAATAACTTATGTAATGCCTTTAACATTTATTATGATAGAACTTTTATGACTAACATCTCGATGTAAGCATCATTGGTGAAAAATATTATTATTTACTACTACTACAACTACTACAGTACTATTGTCATACTTATATTGCTATGATACTATCTTACAACTATACTACCACTAATACTACCCTACAACTATACTACTACAACTACACTACAACTACCCTACAACTATACTACTACAACTACACTACAACTACCCTACAACTATACTACTACAACTACACTACAACTACCCTACAACTATACTATTACAACTATACTACCACTAATACTATCCTACAACTATACTACTACAAGTACCCTTACCACTATACTACTACAACTACTCTACTACAACAACCATAGTTTACATAATGGATTAATGTTTATATTAATAATTGCCATTAAATAGAGCAAACAAAGGCACTTAATTAAAAATAATAAGTTAGACCCAATTAACCGAGGCGGTTAAACAAGAATAACCGCCTCGGTTAAAACCAATTAACCGAGGCGGTTAAGCAAGAATAACCGCCTCGGTAAATATTTACCGAGGCGGTTATCGTAAGAAGCCCGCCTTGGAAAATAAGTGCCTATATAACGCCGTGCCTCTCCTCCAAATCGGCTAAGTCCTTCACTGGTTCAAATCGACCCCGAAGAAACTGCCCGATTTTCTCCACGGCGCCGCCATCGCCGTCGACGAGCTGCTCCGACCGCTGCCCCAGCTCCGTGGTCATCTTACGGTGACCCGCACCTGTACCCCTCCTTCCGGCGAACCAGCGTGCCCCTCCGCTGCCCGAACCCCGACAAGGCGAAACCCTAGTGGCCGCCATCGCCGTCGGCAAAAACTGCTCCGGCCGCTCCCGACTCTCTGGTCTCCTTCCGGTGAGACCCCCCCACGGGCCTGCCACGGCGACGGCGCCGCCGCCTCCTCGATCCTCGTCCCACGCGCCCCCGCGATTTGAGGAGCGGCGTCGCCTCCCCGGCCTTCCTCCCCTTCTGCGACCGCCCGAGCGCGCCGCCGCCTCCTCCGTCCTCGTCCCCGGCGCCCGGCGACTTGAGGAGCGACGTCGCCTCCCCGGCCTTCCTCCCCTTCTGCGACCGCCCGACGAGCTGCTCCCGGTGCGCCGCCCCGCCCCGTTCTTCTTCCCGTTCTTCCCCGGCTACATCTACGCACTCAGTAAAGGTTCCCGTGGCACTTATTTGGGATGAACTGCCTATGATGCTCTGCACTTCCTGTGTTCCTATGTTTAGATTGCTATTTTGCTGCCTATGATGCTATTTGGGATGAACTGAGCACTTATGCCACTTTGCCTATGTTGCCAAGCGCCTCGGAAGGCGAGCACTTTTGCTTTGCCTATGATGCTATTTGTATGTCGGTTTCGATTTTCGGTAATGCATTCTGTCTAAAATAGCTCACATATTCAGTTAAGAGTACCTTTATAGTTTCTAAATCCTGCATCCTATCTAAAATAGCTCACATGATTTTAGGTTTGCTCTCCATGTTGTTTAGTTGTGTCTAGGTTTGTTTAGGAGCAGCTGCAGATAAGTTTCAGTCAAGCTTCAGTCCATGTTGTTTTCCTAGAATTATAGTACCTATGTTGGTTCAGTGAATTGAATTTCAAGTTTCAGTTTATGTCGGTTTTAGTTTTGGTCTCCATTTTGTTTAAGGGTCCACAGCCAAATCTTATTTTATCTTGCTCAAAATGTGATCCGAACTTTGGATTCAATATGTTTTGGAAACAACTTCAAAAATTTTTCTAAGTCCTTAAATGCAGTTACAATATTAAAATTTGGGGCTGTGCAAAATAGGTTTTCATGAATAAAATCTTAACAACAAGTCTCCCTCTTGTTGATATAAAGTTTGCACTTGACTGATATGCAATTGGTTGAACCTGTAGATTGTTGATTAATCCTTAATTAATTGCAAAAGGAGCTAATCTGCATGATCTAGTTTTGTTTAACTGAATTATCGGTTTTCAATTCAAGTACCAGTGTTGGGGAATTTATATATCATTTTCCATGAATAAATTTTGTGCAAATCTTGTTTCATTGGTTGATCTGCTTGACCATGGTTTAGTCCCTAGTTAATTGCCTAAATTTGCTAATTCAAATGTTTTGCAAATCCTAACTCAGCCTCTTAATCGAATTCGGTTTTCAGTTAGCTGAAACTGAAGTTTCAGTTGTTTCTTCTCCTCCTTCTTAATTCCCATCTCCTAAATCATCAAGAATCTGAGTTCAAGTCTTAAAGCAAAGTCGGAGCTGGTTTATAGATAAACAACTTTGTCAATTGGAGCTGGAAGAGTTTACGCACTAAATCGAGAGAAAAACGGTGATGAAAATCGAGTATCGATGCACACAAGCAAATAACAAACTGGGATCCGTTGTTTTTTCAGGTTTATATGGAGAATTTTTTTTGAGTACAAAGAACTAGGGGAATCAAAACATTATGATATAGGAGGGGGATAATTTTTTTGTTTAAACGGATCCCCGTTTTGGTTTAGTTTTTCGCATCATCTCCTTATGTTCAGTGTGTTGTCGGGTTTGGGTTTATTTTTTTTTTGCACAGACCACCCGAATATTATCTTTTTCATTGGCTAGTTCATTGGTTGCATACTTGCACACTGATATATGTGCACACACACACACACACACACACGTAAGAGGGCTGCTTGTTGCTGCACTTGCACTCTTCTAACTACTCATTTGCACCTTCTTGCTGCACTTGCTTCTACTTTAGTGTCTTTGAGTTGTGGTACTTGTCTTTTTTGCTCCAATCGGGTGCACTTGCTTTACTACTTACTAGTAGTACTAGCTACTTAGTACTACTACTCCTCCTATAAACTCCCCGATCCCACTAATTTTTGGTGCTCCTTGCTTGCTGCACTTGATTCTACTTTACTTGTCGAGAAGTGCTCCCGTCTTTTTGCTTTCTACTAATGCAATGAAGAAATGAGGTTTGAACTTGTAAAAATTTGTTTGAGGCAATGGCATATGCATTGACGTGAATCCATTTTGGGCTGAGGCAAATGCTATGATGATCAAATGGCCCCTACTTGTAATTAAGTTGCTAAACTAGGATGGCTTGTATAACATACAAGCAACCAGTTTAGCGACAATGTGATGACATTGGGGCCAATCTGAGCCAAATTTACTAACGATGTTGTACTTTTCTTTAAATTTTGTACTTTTCTTCGATTTTTGTATGTTTATTCAAATTTTGTATACACATATCAATGTAAATGAAAAATGATGTAATATTGTATTATAAAAAATAAGAGAGATGTTTCGTTTATATAAATGTGATGTTTCCTTTGTATATGATGTTGAATAATAGTGTGCTATGCATCATCTATATGACAATCTCTTCTTAATAGCTTCTAATGGTGACGAGCATAAGGACGAAGGACAATGGCGCCCGACCTAGTCCTTATGATAGTAACGATGAAACGTCATCGTCATCGAGCAACTCTACCGAGTACGAGGAGGAGGTGCCAACACCTCGGCCTGAAAAAAAGCGCCAAAAGCAGGAAGATGATGACCCAAACTATAATGTAGAAGATGATCGAAACTACACGCATAGGGCTTCAACACAAAGTTCTCGCATGAAAGCACGATATCATCCGGAAGATGATACCGAAACCGAACGGCGCGACGTGCGTATGAAACTACTAGTATAGCATCAAGGCCCTTGCATAAGTATATGCTAATAATCCTTGTTATGCTCGGCGGATACCACAGTGCCTACGTTGCTTGGAGTTCCCCGATGAGGAAGAGGGGGATGGCGGAGAGGGGCATGGATCCGTTCCCACCCCTAGCTCTTCGGACGCACTAGGCGTGGCAAGAGTAATCGGCAAGAGTGGCAAGAAGTCAGATTTGAAGAGGGCCAACACGGTAGGCACCAAGTGTCGACCAAGGTGCATGTCATACACCGATAGGCCCGCATGGAGAGCCCTTGCTACCGGAAAGTGTGATAGGCACATTCGGTAACCCGGTGCTCTGATAGCTAGGGAGCATGTGCCTATCACCTACTTTGATTGGAGAAAAGTCCCGAAAAAAGCTCAAGGACAAAGTATGGGGAGACGTGAAGAAGCGGTTCGAGTATCCACCGGAGCGGTTCAACGAAGATCTATGCGGGGAAGCATGCTCGGCGGTTGCGGGGAAAAGCGCTTCGCCAATTGCGCTCCACACACCGAACAACGAGTATGTAAAGAGGGAAAAGACACCCTTTGAAGACTACGGCTTCATCAAGCGTCACGTTTGGGAAGAATTTGTGGACAAGGTGTCGATGAAGGATCAAAGGAGAAGAGCCGAAAGTTCTCGACCTCGCAAAGAGGAATACACTCCCCACCACCACTTGGGTATGACGAGGTGCGCCGCTAAGAGGCCCAAGTGGCGGCGGGGAAGAAGGTGAGGCAGCTGCTGCCGGTCTAGACGATCCGTTAGCAGGCCTCGACACCAGGGCACGTGACTACTTCAAAGCCCGTCGGCCGAAGAGGCTAAAAGAGGGAAGAACCAAGTACAACGAGCCAGAGACCGAGGAGGCGGAGAAGGCGGTGCTCGCGGTACAAAAGGCTAAGGAAGAAGGGTTGTTTGAACCTCGCAGGGATCATGACGTCCTGACCGAAGGGCTTGGAAGGCCGGAGCATCACGGCCGTGTACGGGGCATCTCCTCCAGGCAGAGTTGGAAGACCGTGGAGTCACGGCAATCCGACGCCGCCTCGCACCGCACGAGGCAGGGCGTACAAGGAGCGGCTCATCCAGCAAGGCCATGACGCGGCCATGAGGGAAATGATTATGGGGTCGTCACAGGGAAGCTTTCACGAGCAACGACCCCAAGATGGTGGACTCCGCGGTCGCGAGATGCTTCGACAGTGGCGTCCCGCTACCAGCAACAGCGGCCAGATGCGGGTACCTCCGCAAACCCGAAGGTACCGGTCGATGAGATCAAAAAACCAACACCGTGCAAGCTCACGGTGCCCTTTGGCCGGACGGGGGAAGACGAAGAAAGAAGTGGGAGAAGGAGAGGTTAAGCCGCCCAAAGATGGACAAATGTACGACGGCAAGCCGATCCCGCCCGACTCACGTCGTAGTGCTCTTGGTGTACACTAAAGATGAATTTGATCAAGACGAACTTGAGTTTCCCACTGAAAGCGGTGCAACAACGATCGGCCAAGCACTGGGCGATATCGTGCTTTGGAACAAAGCTGATATCGTCTTGAAAAAGGGAGACATCGTGCTCACGGCCGTCATCGTCTCCCCCGGCGGGGCCAAGTGATGACGACGACGACGGCGGCGACGGTGGCAACAACCACGATGGCGTCCCAGGCATCAGTCCTCGACGGAGCCCATCTCCCGACAAAGGCAACCCACAAGGAGATGCAGGGGTTGCATGCCCTTCGGCCCCGAAGAAGCCAACAGATGAGGAGGACAATAGAGGTGCATCGGGGCACGACTCGCCGCCTCCAAGCCAACCCAAAGAGTGCCCAATAGATGAGGAGGACGACAGGCCCCCGAATATACCCCTCGCAAATTGGAGGGCGTATAAAATTGCAAACAGTCTTCCTTTCTTAACGGCATTCGATAGGTACTATTGCTAACACACTTTCCAGCTTATCTCAATTATAGAGTATATTTGCTGTGATGATGGTGCTAACAACATTTGCACTCGTCATGATTGCAAAGCCCACGAACGCCACCGTCGATCGGCCACTAACTCCAGGCTTGCCCGGACAACTACGAGCATGGCAAGTTCATGTTGCCCTTGGGCCGACTAGTCGAGGAGACGTGGGAGGTTCGGCGCTTCCATCTATGGTACATGCATGCTTGCCAAGTTAGGAATGAAAGAATTCATTGTGAGGGTCCCCAAGGAGTACTTCCACTTGGAAGAGGATTGCTCTTTCTCTGTGACCTTCCATGACATGCATAGGATGCTGCGGCGCAAGGACCTCGATGTCGTCCAAGTCACCCTTTTTGCATTGTAAGTTGTTATAGCATTGCACCGTTGTCCCTATGCCCTCTTGAATGAATACAACAATGCCGTGACCAAGACTTGTGCTGCGGGGGATGCAATCATATATAAATCAAGAGCTTGGAGATAATGTTATCTACCTCTCTCCTATGCATATTACCCGGAGGGCCATAATTGGCTACGATATACGGGATACAGATCCGCAGTTGGTTGACTTGACCCCCATGCGGCGGATAGAAACCAGGCTGCGCCTACGGAGTGAGATAAGGTACGAAAAGGGACAAGTACATCCTCCAAGCCATGAAGAAGGTCGAAGAATATGGGTGTATCCTTGCCGCCCATCAGTTCGGGTACATGAAAACGATTATTCTAATACGTGTATCATCCATTGGGTTTTCACTTCTTACATTTGAAGAGTTGAGATTTAAATTATTTCGATGGTGCAGCTTGGGCGTCATGGGGCACTGGATTGTATTTATAATCTTCCCACAAGATGGCAAGGCTGTTGTATTCGACTCCCTGAGGAAAACGGACAAAAAAGCGTACAATGATTTTGAATTCTGTGTCCGATAGTAAGTGTGACATCACATTCATTTATTTACACGTATAAATTGTATCAATTTTGATGTTGACACGAGTGGTTTCCGTACAGTGCTTACAGAAAGTACCTTGAAGACCCCTACTGCTTGGATCGGAGGTCCGAGAAAAAGAAGTTGAAGTACAAACATGTACTCAAAGTGAGGCGTCAATTCCCGGTAACTATATATATCATCAATCACATATGTGCTACTACATCGTCCATCATGCTCTCTATATGACCTAACTATTTTGGATTACGAATATAACGTTCATGCGATTATCGAAACAACCCGAAGGGTCGCTTCTATGTGGATACTATGCTTGTGAGTACCTTAGGGCGTGCGGGGAAGTACATGGCGACTACCGACAGTGAAGAAATCAACAGGATGGTGGAAGAGGAGCAGGATCGATAAGATGATCATCGGTCAAACAATATCCGACGTTTGCAAGTTTGTAAGCCCGATCAATGTTGTCATGTCGATGGCAAGTTCTTCTACTGAAGAGAGCGAGCTAGCAACGGAGGACAAGTATGAGAAGCTACGCAAAATGGAGAACAATGCTAGATATGAGGGATTATGTGTTGCGGACATCTTCGACTAGTTTAGCTTGTGATAAACTTCTCATATCGCTTTGGTGTACGTGTTTGACTTTGTGACTTTTGTGTGCATGTAATTTAAACTTCATGGTGGAACTTCAAATGATGTTTGACATCGGATCTCTTATAATATATGTTTAGCCTTTAAACGCTTATTCTATGTGTTCCATATAATCTGTATTTGCTATATTTGATACTGTTTATATTTTAAAATATTAAATAATTAATATAAATTACCGGAAAATAATTTTTTTTTAATTTAAAAAATCATAACAGAGGCGGTTATATTATAATAACCGCCTTGGTTAATAAGTTAACCGAGGCGGTTTTTAGAAGGAAACCGCCTCGGTTAAACTATTAACCAAGGCGGTTTTTGTAAAGGAAACCGCCTCGGTTAATGGACATTAACCGAGGCGGTTTTATAATAAAACCGCCTCGGTTAATAGTTTAACCGAGGCGGTTAGAAAACCGCCTCGGTTAAGGCCACGATTAACCGTGACCTTATCTTCGAGGCGGTTACAAAAACCGCCTCGGTTAACCAAAAATAACCGCCTCGGTTAAGTTTTCTGCAGTAGTGTTATGTGAGAAACAGTGTCCCCTTTTGCTCCAACAACCGAAGAAACTGCCCGTTTCGCCATGGGGTCTTTAGCATGCACCCTGGCTAAAGAAATCATCAACCGGCCACTCTAGTGCCTGCGAGTTTTTTTTAGACCAAAGACCATACGATCCTGCTTATATTGAAAGCAAACAAGTATCTGCTGGGGTTGCCAGCTTACAAGAAGAGCGATAAAAAGATACTTTGCCAGAAAGGATACATCAACGAGGAGAACTTAGCAAAAACTAAACGTGCAACTTAAAACTACTTAATACTTGAACGCCCTATTCTACATCTTCAGGGCTCTTTGGTACTCGTCATGCCACCTGACATTGTAATCAGAATACCTCATAGCTAAACACATCCGTTACTCATTACCACAGCAAGCCAACCTCCTGTCATCAGCTTGTCCTAGATCACCATGCCTTCAGGAATTCCTGGAGCTTCTTGATCATGTCGTCCACCTTGCCCGATTCCGTCGGTTTCAGAAGTTTCTTCCACTGAGACAAAAAAACCCAGAACATTGTGAGCTATGGCTTTAGGATCTTTGATTAGACGATTATTAAACACCCAATTGTTACGAGCTTTCCATAAACTCCAGACTACACTTCCTAGAATAAACAGGGCAGTAACTTCTACTTTGGGCCTATTTCCTATACCCATAAGATTTTCAAAGTGGCAGATCGAGATAGGCCTTTCAGGCCATCTAAGGCTGACCCAAACCCAAACCCAAACGATTTGTGCAATATTGCAGTTGAAGAAAAGGTGGTTTCTGGTTTCTAAGCTGCCACAGTATTGACACTTTTCAACATCTTTCTTCTTACGAATCTTCAGTTGTTCACCAGTTTGAATTCTGTCATGCCACAACATCCAAAGAAAGATCCTTATTTTCAGTGGGAGCTTCGCTTTCCACACCTCTAGCATACATAATTCAACTGTTCCACTGTTCTTTATGAATCTGTATAGGGACTTCGTTGAGAACTTGCCTGAGGGTTCCAGAGCCCAGCTGACCACATCTTCTTCCTCACTCAACTCCACATATTCTAAGGCTTCCTTTAGATCATTCCACTCAGCCACCTCTTCATTACCTAACCTTCTTCTAAAATCAAAGTTCCAGTCCACCTCTGTGAACTTAAAGATAGACCAGTCTTGTTGGTTACTAATTTTGTAAATTCTGGGGTATTTGACTTTAAGAGGGCAGTCACCTAACCAGGTATCCAGCCAGAACCTTATTTTCTTTCCATTCCTCACTGTCCATTTAGCAACTCTCTCATACCAATCTTTAGCCTTTCCCAAGCCTTGCCAGAATTGGGAGCCTCCTTTTTTATTACTCTGACAAAAGCTTTTACCATTGAGATACTTTTTCCTTAACACCTCAAGGGCCAAGCTGTCCTCACCTCTATCCAATTTGAAAATCCATTTAGCAAGAAGGGAGGTGTTCATGGTTCTGGTATCAATGAAACCTAAACCGCCAAACTCTTTTGGGACTGCCAGAGCCTCCCATTTTATCATATGATACTTCTTCTTATTACCAACTCCTTCCCAGAAAAATCTTCCTCTAGCAGAATCCATTCTTTTATGTGTGCCTTCATGCAACCAGTAGAACCCCATGGAATACATAGGGATACTGGATAAGCTTGAGTTTATAAGGATTGATCTCCCTCCATATGATAATTGGTTGCATTTCCATGTTTCTAACCTTTTCTCCACTTTATCTGCTGAGAAACCAAGCTCTTTTTCCTTCAGCCTCTTATCACTGATAGGCAAGCCCAAATATCTCATAGGAAAATTGGCCAACTTGCAATTGAAGGCATCAGCAATTTTACCAGACTCCTCTTCATCTATACCTACTGTGTACACCTCTGATTTGTTGTAGTTACACACCTCTGATTTGTTGTAGTTTATTTTCATACCAGACACTTCCTCATAGCAAGTGCCTGCGAGTTTCCTGCCACCACGCCATCGCCATGTGTGCAGACGACGGTGTCACCAGACCCACATAACCCACCCAAATCCATTTAAATCATGTATTTGTGGGTGGGTCAAAAATCCACCCAAACCCATCTAAACCCACCCATGCATTACTTTAACAATATCACAAAGAAATTTATGCATTCTAGGATTTTCCATCCACCGTGGTTGATAAGGATCATACTTTCCTTATATACATCCACCGTGGTTGATAAGGATCATACTTTCCTTATATACAGGCGCATCAACAAGGGCACTTACAGCAATTATATGTGACTTGGATATAATCGGGGAGTACTCTGAGGCAATTCTTTCGCATATATGTGTACAAAGCGTTTAGCCATGAAAGAACCTGCTACTATCTTGAGAAACATGAGCTTGATTGAAAACTTTCTATTTTGAACTGTTTGTGCTTGAAATTTTTTTCATGTATTGTAAATTATTGACAAAAAACGGTATAGGTAGTATTGAACATTTATCTTGGCATGTAATCTAAATAGACAGAAATCTGAATTTTGGGCAATGCACTGTAGGGTGCCGCACGCCTCCTTTTCTAGTAGCGTGTATATATATGACTACAGAGTACAGACATATTAAGGCATTCCTCCACCACAGAAGAGGTTTTGCTATCTACAGCGACATGTCACCACCAAGTTCATCAATGACTTTATCAAGCTTGGACAACATATCTAGAGAAAGAAAAGTACTGAGTCAATATTAGTATGTAAATGAGGACTATGTATGGGTAACAACTAAAGAGAATGCTGGATTTTTGTTAGTATATATGAGTAATGGAACGGGTGAGAAACCATTGTACAGGTCTTCTTTTATGAAGAGGTACAGCATGTGGAAGAGAAAACATACCATTAAAGGATTCATCAGCCATATATGTCTGCAGACACAAAATATGATGTTACTATTTACAAAATACTTGACAATAGGACCAAAAGATTCTTAATAAGAGTACCTTTATCCGTGCCATTATGTCACATGTTAATATACTGGTATCAACTCCCTCACCAGCATCCATTCCTTCACCAGCAGTTGTTTCTTCATCGGCAACTGCAAAGAAACATCGTTTGCATATCAAGGGAGGAAGAGCATCGATACAAATAAGCTAAAAATGAAGTTAAAATCATTCTTACCAACATGAGAAGTATCTAGTGCATACACCTGAAAGATTTAAAATATCAGTAACATTCTCAGCAGCAACTGTTTGCATGACTTTCAAATAGATACAACAGTACCTCTTGAAGGTCATGGTTTGATGCAGCCAATGGACGGGGTTCCTCTGTATCTGATTTACATTGTGTAATTAAGCTTATAGACCAACAAAATCAAAATAAGGATATTGTATTTCAATGTAAATCTTGTTCAGAAATTAGTGCACCTTGGTCATAATCAATTGAACAATTTGTCAGCATTTGGCTGAAACTAGGAGGGAAAGTAGAGTAGCTGTTACTAGTGTTGCTAGCACTGAGAGGTTCAAGAACAGGCTGGTCTGGTTCCTCGTGGTAGCCCATTGCTGGTTCATCTATCATGTGATCAGAACTTTGCTCCTCAAAGTTTGAAGCATCACCAGGCCTAGTAACATTTATGTTAGAAAACACACAGATCTTGCAACTTGCAAACCTTAAAGCAGTTCTATTCTTACCTGTGGTGAAGTCCATTAGAAGCAATATATTCAGATGCTGATGAATCTTCACACACATAGTCACTTCCAGATGGTATGATGTCCATGGTTTCATATGAGCATTCCTTTATGATTATTAAATAAATACATTTATTAATTCTTTATAACCCTTTTACAAGCAAAGAGGAAACTAAGTCTGATAATTAAACATCCTTGCTTAACCTGTCCCAGAACATATGAAACTATGTTGTGGACTTGTTTGTGGGCTGCCATTACCAGTGTTGGCCCAAACAGGCTACCAGCCCAAGCCGTGGCTAGGACTTGGCTGTTAGGAAAGGAGGAATTAAGGGAGAATTTGTTAGTAGATTGATTTAGCTGTTGGCAAGTGCTCCTAATCTATAAAGGGATATTCTAGGATTGTGAACATTTTATCAAAGGAATAAACCTCCCTGTGTACCGGGGTGGGGTTTAACACTTCGATGGTGGTGTATGGCGCTTCAGCCGCCATCACCGGAGAAGCACCCACTGCCAAGGTTCCTCGGTATCCACTACATTCCAATTCCCAGTCCCATCTACTCCTCCGATCTCCTCCAGGCTCACCATACCACCCACCACACCGCCCACGCCATATCAAACTACCATAGTTAGTAGTGTTGAGGGAGACACTGGCCAAGGTTCCAAATCCATCCTGGTGGTGCCAAAAAAAAATGCCCTCGCTGGCAATGCAAATGGCAACTGTGGTTGGTTTGGCCTCAAAAACTCTCCTTGCTGGCAACACAAAAAATAGTGGCAAGGAACCAGCCTGTGGCATTTGTGGTAGGTTTGGGCCCTCCTACCATGTGGTAATTGCAGTTGTCGCCAATCCAAAGGGTCATTCAATGCAAGTATTATTAGTATGTGAGTATTTTTTTTATCTATAACTTCTGGGATCCTTCTGCGCATAAATAAACTTCATTGTTCCAAATATTTTTGTATAATGAAAATGTACTCCTTTTCCATATCCATTTATGTTTCTATCTATCACTTGTAAACATAAAATGCATAATACTGCATTTCAATGCACTTCAGTTGCTACATACAACAGGATACAGTAAGCTCCAATGAACTTGAAAAGAGAACATAAAGAAACATGAGTCATCCATGATAAATGGATGCGCATAGGGGCAACACTGAAAGACACTGGACTAGAGAAGTGGCATTTGAATATATCTGAAATAGAACAGACTCAATCTTCAGACAATCTGAGAATGACCCTACATCACTGAGCTCTGGAAAATGTACAGAAAACTCACCTTCACACAACTTAAGAACGATTCTGCATCACAGAGTTGTGGGAAACGTACAGCGAACTTCTGGATCTACAGAGGGACATCATAAAATTTCTGCCATTAGAAAAGCGATCACAACATTATCTATGCATGTAAACATCTCGTAAGCACTCAAACGGTTTCCACAATTCAAACATGCAAAATACCATTTCTTTCAACTGACTAGTTGGTCGAATCACATCTTATTATTATGGTAGTGGGGTACACATACCTGTTTAGACTTATCGCAGAAGCTCATGAATACCACCCTACTACCTCTGATGGGGCACTGTGTGACACAAGTAACCTGAGGCCAAGAGAAGTTGAGAATCGAGACAAAGTGTTCCTCCTGTGTGATGCGCAAGTAGTTCAGTTCAGTAAGAAAAGGAATCCTATATGAAAAAAGAACCATATAGAAGTTACTGTTGCAAAATTTCAGAATACAGAAGTGGTAGAGAATTAAACCAAGGCTTAACTTCACTCAAGTGGCAAAACAATCAATAAAATCCCAATAGTATAGAGTCCACTTGTCATACATTTTTTGAAAGGACAGCAAAAACCTTTACAACTGTGAGATGAAAACTACTCAACTAAAAAACAACTCAGCAAGCTTGCCACACTGAGGACAACTAAACACACGCTAACCAAACAACTAGACCACTCACTCAAAAGAACACAAGCTAAACAAGAATAACCAAGCATAACAACTGCAACGGGAAGGAATCGACTAAGTGACAACTAGGAAAATGAACACAAGACAGAAACTGCCAGCAACTAAGTAGAAACAACATCACCTCTCACCGAAAGCACCACCAGACATAGAATCCATGAAGCGAGATAAATAATTAACAGGACGAAAGGCAAGATGACAGGCCTGTTCTAGAAAAAAGCTTCCAACTATGTCACCCTCATTTGAGTTTTGTTCACCTTCCATTTCCACTGATCAGACATAAATGGTATATTCACAATTAACTTCTGCGAGGAAATCTAATCATGCAACCAATGGAATGACTCAACTAACAAATCCTAGACATTCAATTAAATGAGCTATCCCCTTTTATAGATCAAAGACACCAGCCTAAGAAATATATCATCTCCTCTGCCATAAAGCCTTGAATGTGTCAAGCTGGCATATGCATTCATTAATACATTACCAATCCATTGAGAATTTTAAAAGCATAATGAATGGGACGGTACATATACAATATAATATACCATAAACCATTTATCTGTAGAGCTTAACTGCAGAAATAGATGTACTATCACTGATACAATCATGCATGATAACTCCAAAAAAAAAAACAGTGCTGCTTATTAAAATAATAAAAAGTAAAAAAAAAAAACAAAGCCAACTAAGACAATGGCATCAACATAGAAAGATATACAATGATGATTAATAAACAGAACAACATAGAAAGACAGGCTAACACGGCACAGATTATATCTGAACCAAGTTAATAGTGAATCTGGCGCACCTGGCGTACCACTTGTCTAGAAAATTTGAATGGACTCGTTGAGAAATCACAAATTGGACCAGGGGTACGCAAGTTGCTCAGACACAAAACTAGAACACTAGTTCCTGGCATGAATGTTACAAAGATCAAACTCCACAGAAAAATTTTATGTGTTCTGGAACAAAACTAACCCGGAGCAGTCAATTTTTGCCAACGAGAACACCTAAACCACAAACCAGGACAACCATTTCCTAAAATCCCCTAAACAGACCCAGACACCTAAACGATCTTCTATCAGTCACACAACAACAACACACTAGACACGACTCGAGTATAAAGAAGAAAGGGATGGAGGGAGGGGGTTTGGGTACGGACGAACGACGTCGCCGATGGAGATGGTGAGGACGGGGACTGCAGAGGGGGAGGCTGGGGTGGGAGACGTAGAGGGAAGCGGGGCATGAGGCGGGGATCCAGGTTCCCTGGTGGCGATGGACGCCCCGGGTGATGTGGCGGAGCCCTGGTGGCGGCGGCGCAGAGGGGTCCCGCCGCGGCGTGCCGAAGTAGCGCGCGTACTGCACCTCCCACTTCTGCCTCTGCCTCAGCATCCGCGGCGGCGACACCGCAGAGTCCGCCAGGCGCGCGTGCACCAGCGCCATGCTGTTGTCGCTGGTGTCCGGCATCGCCACGGCGACGAGACGACGATGTCGAGGGGCTGCGAGGAATGGGGTTTTTTTGCCTTTCGGTGGAGTCGAGGTTTTAGCGAAGATTTGGTGTCTGTGTAAGCCTGTAAGGGCGGCCACAGTGTACCGCAGAAAGTGGCTCACCCCGTCCCAAGATAAATCCACATTTCAAATTGTAATCAATTATTTTAAAATTTGATTAAATTTATAAAAGGTGTATTAATTCTTATAATATATACTAAGATCCTGTTTGGATCCAGTGAACTAATAACTAGTTTAAATGATTGAGTTTAATAGACTAGTGAACTATTTAACTTGTTAGACTTTGAATTAGTTATTTGTTTATTCACTAGTTCATCTATTTGGATTTTTATAGACTAATTATTAGTCAACTAGTTATTAGTTTATGAGATCCAAATAAGGCCTAATAAGCATCACATAAGATTAGACATAAATATTATTTGAAGATATAAAATTTTTTACCAAAATGAAGATTCCAATTTTGATATATTTTTTTATTTAGAGTTAAACTTATAAGTTTGACTTCTTGATATATGATGTGTATTTATTTTGAGAGGAAGCAAGTAGTTCATATACAATTAGCTTTGGTTCAGTCCACAGTTATAGGCTTATAGGTACTCAATAGCTATAGTTTGTCCATAATAAAAATAAAAAAAAAAGTAAATTCTCTCTCCTCCCTTGGTTCGTTGTCTATTGCCCCTCGCAGCCTGCAGTCAATGCTATTGCTTCTCCCTCCACCTGCGCTATGCTGGTCATGGACATGAACAGGAGCTACAAAGCCGTGCAGATGTCGCTGAGGATGAGCAAACTTGGAGGCCAGCGCAAAGATGAGAGAGCCCATATATATTGCTCATGCCCTAAGTGTAACAGTGCGGATCTAAGTTATATGAACCACTCATGACTTAAGGCTGTGTTTGGTGAGTGTGATAAAAAAAAAATATTCCACTCTCCAAAGAATAATATTGTATTCTTATCATCCATTCTTCACAGTTCATTTAATTCTAGCCATTCATCTATTTCTCTTTTCAATCCCACCCCTCGAATCCTATTTGCCAAACATTGCGTAAGAGTAGCAATGTAGGTGGTTGTGGCTGAGCATTACGATGAAAGAGTTGGGTCACACTAGATCAACTCAGAATTTATGTATCATTCGAAATAGTGGTGAAGCTAAAGTGGAATCACAAAAATTCTCAAATAAAAAGCTAAAACGAAATCAGGACCTGCGACTATAAAAAAAGTGATAAAAGATTTCAAAAATGAGTATATTTAGCATGTTCAAAACACATTAACATAAGCAAAACATATATTTGGCTTTAAGTTTTGGATTTTCTCAATAGTTCAACATATGTACATAAAAATTAAATGAGTGTATGATTTAATTTTCATTTTTCAGTGTAAAAGTGATCAAATAAAATTTAGTACATTATATCACCTCTAATCTTCTTCAAATCTACGTCCTTGCATTTTTATGAAGCGATGAACCACGGCCTTGTTCACAACTTTGTCATTTATTCTAGCTATAGTTGATATTATTATGAATCATATTTAATTTCCTATCCTAGCTAACATTATCTAAACATAAATTTCAGACATTGTTGGTACTATTCGGCTCTGGTGCTGTTTGAGTGTTCTATTACTTAACCTATTGTCATATTTTATAGACGAAATATATAATGATATTAACAGTTGATTGTTTATTAGGGAAACTTTGGTAGAGATTACTTCTTAATTCTTGAGCTTTACTTCTTGATTTTTCGAATGGGTAATTCTAGTGTTGAGCAAGGTGGGGATCAATTGAGAATAAATTATGAAGTGATTCATGTGGCAAATGAGTAGGGAGCAGCGGAAAGCCATGGAGAGCAGATTTTTAGCTCCTAGCTTGCAGTGTAAATGGAGAAGTGATTCTCATCAACTCCCCACCAAAATCTAATTGCATTTAAAGTGTTTGGTAGGGCTCCATAGAAGTCGAGAGTGAAGCTTTGTTCAAGGTAGATGTGAAAAAGCAGAAAACTTTTGTTTTGCGAAAGTGAATTCGTAACACTTTTGAAGTTTAGCCGGCCAGGATTTCAAGGGTAGCTTTTAAAGTTAAAATCAAGTTTAAGAAGTGAAATAAACTACTTTCTCTTGAAAAACGAAAGACCTTTTCACAGGTTTTGTAATAGTTCTCTTTTGAAATAAAATTGCTCCTATTGAGGAAAGACCATTTAATCAAAAGAAAGGCAATTTGAAATGTAGTTTAGTTTGAAAGCCCAAACAGTTTGGTAAAAATATGATGTATGGATTTTCTATTTTGGACTTTGATAGTCGTAGTCATTTATCTAGTCTTAGGACAGCCTTGGGTTTAGCTGGCTAGGATTTCTAGGGTTTGGAATCTCACATACAACACACAAAATAATTTCTAGCCTATACTTAGACATTAACATGCACAAGAAGCATAACAACATAAGATCCAAGCACTCAAATAGCAGTACAACTCATATATAGATAGTACTTATGGTGACTCCTTAGCCTTAGAAGTCTCACACAACTACCAAAACATAATGTGAATGGGAATAGAAATGTTTTCCTATAGGCCAGCTTTCCATAGCAAGGAGGTCAGATAGATGAGGTAGCAACAAAACTCAAGGCGAAGAGAGCGAAGCGAAGTGTTTCCACAATAGTTCTTACAACAGATGAAATGGTTGCCTCCTATTCTAATGTTTGGTCCTAAAATCTTGTCCTAGGGTCAAACCTAGCTTTGATACAACCTAAAACGATCTAGGATTTCCAGGAATAGAAATCCACATATTATATCATAATGTGATTGTCCAAGTAAGACCAAGCCATCACATTATCATTATTTAGCTGATACCATAGTTCATACATCACGATTACAGGTTTATATGATATTACAACACTTAATATTTACTGTTTTTCTTACTCCCTCCATTCTAAATTATAAGTCACGTTGATTTTTTGGTACATTTATTTTGATATGTATCTAGATATAACAATATGTCTAGATACATAGCAAAATAGATGAACCAAAAAAAGTCAAAGCTAGCGACTTATAATTTGGAACAGAGGGAGTAAAATTTATGAATGGGTTGAAATGCTTCCACTGCTAGGCAACAACAGGGCATTGTAGCTTGTAGTCATCCTTCATGCTCACCAAATCCATGCAAGGACATCAGTCGGGCATCCTTGAGGTTCACGAATCAATGTTGCGATTAATCATGGGTAGGTACCACATCAATAGAGCAAGATTTCTCCTCCGTGTGTAACCCTCTTTAATGAGAACATCGCAACCATACATGCTAGCTCAAGTATCAAACATACACCATCCAACATAAAAGATACAAGTGAAGGGCCAACAACAAAGCCGTGCAAAACTACTCCAAAAAAGATAAACTTGCTCCTAGCTGAAATTAACTTCAACATACATGAGAATATTATACTACCTAAATATTCTATCTTGATGTTACTTAGGTTTATACATGAAGACATGGAGGACACAATGCTACAAAATAGCTCCGCCGAAAAAGTAACATGGGTGGATGACCAAAGCAACACAAAGGACGACTGGACATGCTTGTTCCTTGTTGCTTGAAAAAGTGACACAAAAGACAGCCATACATGTCCGCTGCTTGAAAAAGTAACACGTAAGGTCCTGTCTTTTAGGACAAAAAATTGGTACAACTTCCCATGCAAACTGTACCAATTTATGGTACATGCTACATATGGATGGAAAGCTAATAAAGTCTACTTTCACCTGCAACAAATGGCATTTTGTTTTGCCATTTGGGAGTTATGATCATATTAGTGGACATTGCTTAGCAGGCCAATAGTCACATGAGACCACTTTAGGGATCCATCTTGTGGTGACCTTTCAGATTGCCATTTTAGAAACTCCATTTCTTTTTCATACCTATCTAATCTAGCAGGGTGAAAGGTCCTAAATGGCTAGAGAGGGTGAATAGCCTATAAAAGTTCTCTACAAAACACTAGAGCAAATTGTTAAAATAACAAATGGCGTAAAGCAATTGTGCGCTAGCTCTAGTCAAAAGGCAAGCCATCTAACCACAATTCTAGTAACAATCAATCTAAAGCACACAAACAATATAGAGACTAGGCTAGTGAGCTATGAGCTACTCTAATAAAAAACTAACTAGCTCACTACTTCTACTACTAGTGCAAGAAAGTAATAGAGAGAGGCATAACCAAGAGAGCAAACCGTGCCTAGTGTCGAATCCAATCACCAAGGTGATCAACAATATGAATACCACTTGAATTCATTCACAATCACAATCACAAGAGAGACCAAGAGACTTACGTTGTATACTGGTTCACATGCTTGCTAACATGCTATGTCCTCATTGTGATGAGACACTCACTTGTGATTCAGCGGCTAATAGATACCACGCCTAGCCTCCACCAGGTGCCACAAGTCACCACAAGAAGAGGCTACACATTTCATGAGCAATCCACTAGAGGTGCTTTTGATGCTCCACTAGAGAATAAGCCCTAGAATCCTTCATAATCGATCCCCGAGTGTAGACGGAGACAATCACCAACTCCTCCATACCTCCTTGCTGCCCTAAACTGTCTAGGTGATGGCAATCACCAAGAGTAATGAGAAATTTGCAGCAAGAATGCTCACCAAGTGCCATGAGATGCAATGTCACAAGCAAATGCACTTAGCTCACTCAATCTCGCTCTAGGTTACCAATCAAGCAAGAGATTTGAGTGGGGATGTGTTTGCTCAGCTAAAAGAGATGCATGTATGTTAAAGTGTCAAGAAAGATCCTCACGAGCTAGCCACTAAGCTTAAATAGGTAGCCACAAAGCCACCTAGCCGTTACGTGTGTCCTAGCGTCTAGTTACTCACAGCCAACCATGTGTCCGCTCCCCTTCACCTTCGAGAGTTGGATCTAAATGGCTAGCTTAGTTGTGCCCCATTTATGTTGCACCGAATGTGTCACCTAGGATGACCAGACTCCTTGGCAAGCAGCATGCGGTCGAGTCCAGAGAGCTCCCAAAGCACTCTTTTCTTGACCAAACGTGTCTAGTCAAAGGTGACTGGACTCACCCTGCGTCTAGTCATGTTGAAAGGTCCTAACGGCTAGAGAGGGGTGAATAGCCTATAAAAACTTCCTTCAAGCATACTAAACACACCGGTTAGTAAATAAGTTGGTGGAGCAAGTGTTGCGCTAGCCTAAAGGGGGTTGCAAGCCTTTCTATTCAATTCTAGCAACCTAATATACTAATCCACACACAAACACCCTAATATACTAGCTCAAAAGTAAATTGAAGAGAGAGAAGAGAACCAAGGGGGCGCAAACCTTGTCTTTGGGGTGAAGTACCAATCACTGTCTTAGTCAATTTAATAGCAATCCGATGGGTTGACCCAATCAATCAATAGACACCAAGTGATCTCTATGGATCATCCACAAGAATACCAAGACATTGATTTTTATCGAGGTTCACATGTTTACCAACACGCTACATTCTCATTGTGATGTCTCACTCACTTAGGATTCAACGCTAATTGGCACCACACCAAGCCTCCACCGGACACCGCAAGAATCACCATAAGGTGAGGAAAACACAAGTTACGAGTAATCCACTAGAGTACCCTTTGCAATCTCCCGTGGGGACGAGGTCAAGAACCCCTCACAAATCACCAGAGTGGCCAAGAACAACCTCCAATCTTGCTCAACTCCGAATCCGCTGCTCCAACCGTCTAGGTGGTGGCAACCACTGAGAGTAATAAGCTCTCCATATAGTAAGAACGTTTATGAGTGCCACTAGATGATCAATCACTTGACAAATACACTAGAAGCTCTTCCAATCACTCTCTAGATCAAGCAATATGCATAGAAAGTGAGGGAGAAGGTTTGCGCAGCTCTAAGAGATGTCCAAGGATGCAAAGTGCCAAGAGAGACTTTCCAAAGCTGGCCAAACACATTAAATAGGAGCCCACCAAAGTACCCAACTGTTACTAACAAACAGCCCACAAATCGGCATTGATTGGATGTGTTGTTGATACAATCAGATGTGTTCGGTCCTCGTTGTTCGGTCGCTTGATGGATGCCATGTGTCCACAGTTCAAGCACGACCAGACGATCCCAACAGCTACGGAGCGCTCAAACACATGCCAAAGATCGACCGGAGGTGCCAGTCCACTGGATGCGTCTGCTCACCGGATCGCCCTCACGCGCACGCTCTACACAAGATGACCGGACACATCCGCCACTCGACCGGACGCTCTAGCCATCCAAGTCCGGTCGTCGACTAGAGAGGTCCAAAACCTGCATTTCACAACCAGACGTGTTCGCTGCCACCTGACCGGATGCGCCCAGCGTCCGGTCCTCACCAAACTTAGCTCAACCGCGCCACGTGTCACAACAGGATGCGACAACGGATGCTCCGGTCCGCTAGCGTCTTGTCACTCCTGAAAACACGATGCCACCACTGACCGAATGCATCTGGTCCCTACCAAGACTCTGAGTGACTCCTTTTCTTTTGGAAATCACCAAGTGTGTTAACACCAAAGTGTCTCTCTACTTGTGCATGTGTGTTACCATTTTCAAATAAATTTTGCAAGGATTTGTTAGCACACTAGTTCTAATGCAATGTGAGTAATAAATCACATAGTGGCACTTCGATAACTGTTTTCACCGTGAGATCGCCCCTCTTAATAGTACGGTTATCTATCCTAAGTCTGGCCATCAACTTCTCTACACTCCTATGACTAGTGAAATAAAAACCCCTAGTTTATACCTTTGTCTCTCGCTTTCTATTCCATCTTCTCTTCTCTCTTCTTTCTTCTTCTCCAAGGGTGGCACTTAATCAATTATGGCATCAACACCAATCATCACCTTGATCATCACTCCACCACTTCGCACTTGGACCTTCCCTTTCTTCAATGTCCTAGGTTTCATCAATTAGGCAAAACCAAACTAGGGACTTTTACGTCTTCAGCCTCTACTTGACCTGGCCATGTCACAGCGACCAGACGTGGTGTGCTGCTACCGGCGCATTTGCTCCACACTTTTCTCCAATGTTCGGTTGAAGCAGAAAACCTGCTTGACCCTAGGGTAAGGCACCAGACGCGTCAGTCCCTACAGGACCAGTGTCAGATCACTACAATCTTCGCCAAATCCTACCTTGTAAGCTAGTACAAGGAAGAATAATCCAAACACCTCAAACTCTTGCACTTATGTGCCAACACCAAAGGGTCGCAACATTTGTGCATGTGTGTTAGTATTTTCTAGGGGTTTAAGTTAGTACACTAGGTCCTAATGCATATGTGGTTATGACTTCACCTAGTGGCACTTAATAACCGTATTTACCATGAATTCCCCTCTTCATAATATGACTATCTATCCTAAACCCATGCACACACTTTAGTTGTCTTAAGTGGCAAAAAAAATGTCTCTTATTACTTATACCTTTGCCTTAGACCCATTGTATTTTTCTCTTTCTTCTTTTCCAAGCTTGGAGCCCTTGATCACCATAGGTCCCCAAGATGGTGCATGGGTTGGAGCTAGATGGAGACCAAGGTCTCCATCTAGCTCCATCACTTGGTTCCCCATCCACCACTATGGTCTCCATCTAGCTCCATCACTTGGTTGGACCGTTCTTTCTTTAAGCTACATACATGCTTAATCAATAGGATTAGTTCAATAAATCGTGAAAGCTAGATCGCTAAAATTTGGATTATGAATTGGTAGGTTGTTTGGATTCATAGCTTGTAAAAGTTGAGATAGGTTGCTTTACAGAGCAAAGTTGCCACAATGCCCTTATTCTTTGTTTTTTTAACATAGTGGAGAGAAAACAATGAGGGACATGATTATCCTTTTATGTCTAGAAGTTGAAAAAGGAATTAGGATAGATTATTTTTTTAAAATAATAATTTGAAAGATTAGGATAGATTATGGAATTGGGGTGCTCTTGTTTGTAAATGTTATACAAAAGCTACAATTGGTTGGGAACTCTGGTAGATTCTAGAAGCTGGCTTCTATTATCCAGAAGAACCCAAACAAGCCCTTAAAGAGACATCTTCCGTTAACAACTAACGCAAGCGGGCGCTCAGCCATGGGCCCAGCCTTCTATTAAAGGAGGTGGCTATCCAATGTGCCTGCCAGCAAAAATAAAAACACAGTGCCTCGCAAAATAATTTATGGAGTAGTGTATATTATTAGCCTTTGCTCTAAGCTAAGGCGGTAGCCTTAATATAAGTAGGCTAAAAGTGCTTCATTTAAAGTGTGACCATATCATCATATTCAGGAACCTATAGTTTGGTTTCCAATGCATGTGTGATATAGTATTATTTTGGCATAAGATTTTCATAAAGTCTTTACATAGTTGGAGATTGAATGTTGTGTCATTACTTAAGATTGAATTGACCAAGGACTTTCTTCAAAAAAAAATTGACCAAGGACTTCTTCTAGATCACCATGCTTTAGTTAACAATTTTGTTTTTTTGTTCACACGCATCTTTTAGCTCTTTTCTACACTGATCTTCCATAGTTTTCCATTAACTTAAGTTAATGATTACCTGTTTAGTACTAAAGGCTTTACTAATCACGTAGGGTGTTACGGGAGCCACACGTCAACACTTCTCTCTAGCATGGCATTGGTTACGCCAATGCATATGACACACCAACGTTATTTTATCACATCACATGGACTCGCACGACCAGAAAGATTAGGATAGATTATTTTTAAAATAGTAATTTGAAAAAGGTAAAAAAAAAAGATTCCAAGCGGGATGGACCCTCGATGCTAACAAACTGCCGCACAACTGTAACGCAGATAGTCAAATACTACGTCTGAAAAGCAGCCCAAATACCTTCAGAATCAGATCATATGAAACTAAAATTCAAATAAGATATCCAAGACTAAAGATGCAATCTATATCTTTTTGGCATCTTTCTTTTGTAATTTTTATTTACATGCATCCTCATAAAATGGACAGTAATAATGAAGACAATACGCAGCCTAGACAAAGAAAATATTTATTATTCTTCCATGATTATATTCCAACAAGAAAGGTACAATGGTAAGATAATATACATGATAAATAAAAAGCCAAGCTTCGAGATAAATCTAACATTGTGAGACAGACATCACAGAAATCAGCGAAGTGCATCGAAAGAACAACAGGCTGTAAATCACACCTGTAAACAGTGATTCTCATTTTAAGGAAATTCTTTTGTACTCTCTCACGGTGTTTGTGATAGCTTGCTCCACTGGTAATCTTTCCATGCTTGATGCACCATAAAATCCATGAACCTTTTTAGTATTCTTCAAGATGAACTCAGCCTCTTGGGGTCCAGATATGGGACCTATGAAATCATGCAAGTTCGATTATTTGCACAATGAAAATCATTGCAAAAGAGCATTAAGAAAAAATATATTGCAAGGCTCTTTCAAAGAATTGGAAATGTACCTCCGTGACAGAGAACAATAATGTCAGGATTAACCCCAACTGCCGCATCTGCAATGGCCTGAACACGTAAAACACTATCATCTAAAGTGGCAGCTGTCATTGCCCCAATAGACCCTGCAGTTGTCAGACCCATATGTGCAACTATGATATGAGCTCCTGCCTTGGCCATGGCAGCAGCTTCATCCGGATTGAAAGCATAAGGAGTAGTAAGGAAACCCATGCGATGAGCCATTGAAATCATCTCGACTTCCAAGCTAACAAAAAAGATAATCAAGTTAACGCAACTTCTAGCAAGAGTGTTCTTCCCGTTCAGAAAAACTTATAGCTATAATCATTATGCAATGCTTCATGATAACAACACTAATGCATGGAAAAATTGCACTTCCAAAAGTTTAGAAAGTGTGGAACTTATACCTGTATCCCATTCCAGTTTCCTCCAAATTCTGTCTAAAATTCCCATCAAACAGACCTACTGTTGGGAAGTTTTGCACACCACAAAATCCAATGGTTTCTAGTTGTCTGAGAAAGTATTCCATTCTACGGAATGGATCTGTAGCACATACCCCCGCAAGAACAGGAACTCCTTTAACCACCTAAAGTTTGATCTCTATATCAATATTTGTGCACAATAAAGTCAACAGACATCAGAGTGAAGTTGGATTCTGAGCTACTTACAGGCAACACTTCATTGGCCATCTCAAGTACAATGGCATTTGCATCAGCAAAGGGCAAGAGCCCAGCTAGTGAGCCCCTTCCAGCCATTCGAAACCGTCCAGAGTTGTACAGCACTATAAGGTCAACCCCACCAGCTTCTTCAAACTTTGCAGATATGCCTGTGCCAGCACCAGCTCCAATAACTGGAGTACCTTCACTGATTTGTTCCTTCAGTTTATGTAATATTGACCGGGTCTTTCGCAATGTTTCTGTCAGCATAGAAGAGCAGTCAATCAGGACATACAAGTTTTGCTGAAGCCAGTTAGGAACAGGAATACAGCTTTAACAAAAGCTGAAGCAGGCTGGTTGAAATAGTACATTAATGATCTGCCTGGTATGGAAGAATTCGCTTTCTTGTTAACTGTGGTGGCTTTTCTGGCTTGTTATAGGAAAGCTATTTTTTTTGTGACTATTGTTATAGGAAAGTTCTAGTTACCTGAAACAGGTATATTAGGTCCTTAACACCCTAACTCATTCAAACTTAGATCTTCCTTAACATAAGTACTTTTCCATGATTGTAGGAGTAGAAAATAGGGCTACACCAGTTCGAAAAGAACAAGCCAGCTTTGGTAACAAGTGACAAGGCCAATAAAAGAAACTAGAACCTAGCACACCATTCAACTTGTGCCACATTTCTGGACAAACACTACTACAGAAAACTTAACCGAGGCAGTTTTTTTTGGTTAACCGAGGCGGTTTTCCTAACCGCCTCGAACATAAGGTCACGGTTAATCGTGGCCTTAACCGAGGCGGTTGGGAAACCGCCTCGGTTAATCGATAACCGGGCGGTTATTCTAAAATAACCGCCTCGGTAAATCAATTAAAAAATAAAAAAACAAAGCCCACCGGCGAGCCCGTTTGAGCCCACCGGCGAGCCCGCCGCCCCGAAGCCCGCGCCGCACAACCGTCGGACCCGGCTGCCCAGCGTCGTGCTGCCCTGGATCTGGCCGTGCCGCGCCAGTATCTGCCCGCCACGGATCTGCGTGTGCCGCCGCCGTATCCGGCCCCCCGAGCCTCGCCGCCGTGGATCTGGCGTGCTGCTGCTGGATCCGGCCGCCCTGCTCCTTACCGCCCGATGGATCCGGCCGACCTGCGCGTCGCCGCCCGGCGGATCCGGCCGCCCGAGCCTCGCCACCCACGGATCTCGTCCGTTGCTGGGCGTTGTGGATCTGCGATAGAGAGGGAGAGTGATGGATGGATCCACCATGGATCTGAGAGAGAGGGAGAAAAGAGAGAGGGCATACCTTGGACCATACGCTGTGGGAGGCCGCCGCCGCGCCTTACGCCAGGGGGCAGCGCACCCGCGCCGAGGCCCCGCCGGCGGCTGCTGCGTCGTGGGCGCCGTCGCGCCCGCCCGGGAGGCGCCGTGTCCGTGCGGGAGGCCAGCACCGCCCAGCGCCCGGGGAGACCGACACCCCGCGCCCAGCGCTGGGGGGGGCTGCGCCCGTGCGGTGGGGCGCCGCCCGTCGGGCATTGGCGAGCCGCCGCGCCACGCCCGGGAGGGGCAGCGCCCGGGGGGGCCTCCCACCCACCGAAAGGAGAAACGAGAGGGAGTGAGAGAAAGCAAGAGAGAGAGAGAGGGAGGGAGGGAGTGACGGGTGAGGGAGGGGAGTGGATGAGAGTTAGGGTTTGGATGCTCTCGGTATATATATGATTTGCTTGTTATTAACCGAGGCGTTTTTTTTTAAAATAACCGCCTCTGTTAATGTATTAACCGAGGCGGGTTCTTTACAACAACCGCCTCGGTTAATTGTCATTAATCGAGGCGGTTTTCTTAAAATAACCGCCTCGGTTAATGTATTAACCGAGGCGGGTTCTTTACAACAACCGCCTCGGTTAATTGTCATTGACCGAGGCGGTTTTCTTAAAATAACCGCCTTGGTTAGTGTATTAACCGAGGCGGTTGCTGTGCCGGGGGCATTGGCTCGGTTGGAACTGATTAACCGAGGCGGTTATTTGCTAAAACCGCCTCCGAGGGCAATTTTGAAGTGCCTTGCAAAATCTTTTGTGTAGTAGTGAAATAAAGTGGATTCAAAATGAGTATAATTGTATCATAAGAAAGCTTAGCTAGCTCAGTTGGTTGAGGGCGTGGATGTATACCAAGACTACCCAAGTTCAAGTCCTTGTCAAGGCGAATTTGGTTGCCTATTTTCTTCTTAATAAAATATTACCTAACTTCCTCTTAGGTTGGTCAATTACTCTAGTTTTTAGTATAATTGTGTCATAGATGCAGTGACTGATTATCTATTCTGCCATGATTGGTTACTGGTACAGCTGTGGTTTCTGACTATTGCTAGCAATTTCATTGGTTCAAACCAATTAATATGATTGCATATTTTTCCATTCACTTGACAGTACCCTATTTTCACCCTGAAACAAGTTTGAATCAACAGTCATATTCCTTGACAATGAGAATTTTCTTGGGCATATGAGATGAGAATAGAATCAGAACTAAAATGGTCTTGATTTTTGTGGGTGAAATGCACCATGGGTCATTGAACTTCTCCCATAACTCTCAAAGTGAACATATGTTTCAACTTTTCAAGTGGTACATTTGAAGTGTGAATTCAGGTTCATGTTTGACAGAGTGAACTTAAAGTGAACCACTTAAAAAGTTGATGGACCCAAATAATCGTTTTGGGAATTCATGGACCCATGTGAGAATGAAAGAAAAGTTTAAGGACCTATGGTACATTTCACTATTTTTTTCTAGAGTCTGGGGTTAAATCATAACAAACCTGGTTTTGCATCAGGAAAATCCACAGGAGGTCTCCATATAACAGAACTATCTGAAGTTTTCTGTCCTGAACAGGATTTTTCTATATTTAGATCTTGCTTAGGTTGGGCTGAACTAGACGCCTTTACGTCCATACTCAAGAATGCATCTACCAATGCATTTGCGAATTCAGGGTCATTGATGTGGTAAGGAAGCAGCTTCACCTGTCCAGAAACCAACAAACTCTGTTCATCTAAAGACACCCAAAATATGCATTAGCATTGAGAATTATGAAATATGGAGTAACCTCTCGAATGTCGGTTCTTTGTATAAGGGTGTTTAATTCACCCAATAGTGTAGATGTAGCTTCTGGATCATAGAATGGCATTCCTGGAGCATCTAGTGCAGATATGCCCTTCTGGGGAAGGCAAATAGTAACTTTGGATGAAGATTTGTTTATTTTATCAGCAATGAACCTAGCAAATTTCTTGTTCTCTTCAACGGTCGTCCGCATCAATGAAACCTTCAATAGTTACACGGTTGTTACTGATGGTACAAGAAACAAAAAACACACTAAGTACTTGAAAGAATAAAAAATTCAACTAAACTAGGAGGAACTAAGTGGCTTTGCTTTTTAATTAAGAAGAAATAGGCACTAAAATTTGCCTTGATGAGGACTTGAACTTGAGAAATTAAACTAGACTCTGCCCCTAAGTTCATGGAATAATTAATTAAAAATGCGCAGAAAGGTTCTTGTACATACAATCATGCAATTTTGCATTTTAACAGTCAATATTTGTATAGATTTTTTATTACATCCTTCAAGAAATTGCACATAGCTAAGAGAGCCATTAAGACAACTAATAAGTTTAAAGATACTCCCCTGATGGCAAAACACTAATGAAGCTGGGCTAGCTTAGTTGGTCAAGGGTGTGAATGTATGTCTAGACCACACAGGTTTAAGTCCTCGCCAAGGCAAATTTGGGTGTCTAAATAAAATGTCACCTAGTTCCTCCAAGGTTGGTCTATTTTTTTTTTTTTGTGGTGAAGCACTATCTTGACATCCTTATGATTTGTGTAACATCATTCTGCACAACAAAATCCTGAAACATACACCTGTCATACTAAACCACTATCCAGACATACATACATGGAAATTTTGGAAAAAAGTTGAAGGGTTTACTTCCTCTTGTCCCAAATACATGTTCATACGACACTGACACAGTCTGCAATACGACATTTTGACTAGCCATCCCAATAGAAATAATTGTAAATATGATAATATTTTTCATGATAAATCTAGTAATGCTAACCTTATGTTGTCAATCTACATGATTGTTTAGCTATTGATAATCAAAGTTAAAAAAAATGATCTAGGAGTTAAGACACCTAAGATGGACCTATGTTTGAGATCACAGACAGTATAAAAAAAATTGACTGATAGTATCAAATAAAAAACTGATATGCTAACCTGCTCATTATGAACATGGATATTTCTGTCTGCAAAAGCAAGAGGAACTGTATCTCCAGCTCCAAAGTTTACCATATCCAAGGCTCCAACACTAAGAACAAGAGGGATCCTATTCTCTATAATTGCATCAAACCTGATCTCATCACAAGCCATGATACCGCCTACAATATGATCTGCAACTTCTGTTGTCGTTACATCCAATACACCCTATATGCATTCAAATAGAAGTAACATGAGAAACTCTAGAAAAATGAGAAAAAAGAGGAACCAGTATGTTCACTAGGAAAGTTCAAACATTACAATATACAAGGGAGATGAACTAAAATAAATCATATCCTAACTAGATTGATCTGAGTATCAGGCAGAAAAAAACAGAAAAGAACAATCATTACATAGAGACAGAATATAAAGAGTCAAGGACGCAACGCGTTACCTGTATGAAACCACCCCTAACTAGGTCTTCCATTGCTTTGCCTCCTACACCCGTGGCATGGAATACAAGGGTCTCATACCCTTCTTTGTTCAGTCTATCCTTGACCGCATTTACACATGGTGTTGTAACACCAAACATAGTAATACCAATAGTTGGCTTTGTTGAAGTTTCATCAGACTCATTGGATGCCAACAAGATTCCATGTACCATTCCAGCAAAAGCTGCTGCAGCATTAGATAATATAACACGACTGACACTGTTTATTCCACAGATGTCAACAACCGAAGGAAACAAGACCAAATCAGATGTTTCAACATAAGGTGTAGTGTGACCACTAGCAACGGTAGATACAATAAGTTTAGGCACTCCAAGTGGCAACAATCTCAGAGCAGGAGCAATTAGTGCAGTTCCTCCACTGCCTCCTAAACCAACAGCACCCACCAGAACACCACTGTCATATCTTTTTTTCAGAAAGCCCTGAAGAGCCTTGGACATGAGTGCAATTGCTTCACCTCTGTCATCTGGAAGATTATGTTGGCCAACACCCAAATGGCATGAAAGAACTGTATTTCTCGGGATAAATGTGATGTCCTTGAAATCATTTGTCGTTGTCTTTTCAGTTGTGGAGACATCCACTATGCTCACTTGAACCTGCAAAACCATCCCAAATTCCCAACACATGTTAGCCTAATTTCATTAGATGATTCCTGACCTGGAATACTGCAGCTGTAAGCCTGTAGCTGAAAAGTAAATGCGGTGCCAGCAATATTGCATCTCTTGATGGGAGATAGCTCAATCAGCCCTATTTTGATGGGTGCCATATGACCCTTTTACACTAAAACTCACAAACCTGTCTTTAGCCATTTGCCTTACTGCCTAACAACTATACATTGCCAACTAGAATCATATGTGGAAGAACACGCAAATTTCAAACCTTGTGCATTGCAAGTTACAACCTTACTATTTAACCATATTCCATTCCTATATCCCAGCTAATGGGATACTCGATGAAGGACCTACTCAAAGCAATGGATACACTATTCGGTTTAATTTCCTACTACGGCCTTCGAGAATTAGAGAACATTATTCCAGAGATAAATGAGGCCAAATAATGAAGATTTCCGAACTAATTCTGGCATCAAGCATAGGACTAGGAGCAACACTCTCCCCAGAGTCGTTGTAACTCTCCTACTCCACGGGTGCAACTGGGGGACCGGGGGAAGACAAGACGACGCGAAGACTGCGGATCGGTAATACCTTAGAGTCGGAGCCAGAGGCAGCGAGGGCGGACCGGAGGCGCGCCGCTAGGAAAAGCAGCTCCTCCAATTTGGTGTCCGCTGTTCCGATGCAGAGCACTTCCATTTCTTCGCAACTGGAGCACAGCGGGCGAGAGGCGAGATCTCTCTAGGCGGAGCAAGAGTGCGTTAGTTGAGAAAAAAAAAAAAACCTCACTAGCGTCCAGATAGCTATGTAGGACCGACGATAGAGCGGTGATTTGGCGAAGTGGACTCGGCGATGATTTCATTTTTTTTTATTGACAAGTACTAGGCGTTTTGCCACATGGTGGTGGTGGGGATCGAAAACGATCATACTTTTGATTCGGCGGGGATCCAAAACGATCTGGCTCGGTTCCGAGTTTGTCAAAAATTCATTTGATAAATTTTATAGTTTAGTAACTTTTTAAATTATATGGTAAGTAAAAAAAATTTCTCTAATAGTTTGGTATAATTTACTTTAAATCAAACTTACATTAGGAATCTTGAGACAAAAACAAAACTATTTTTATACCCTTTTACCTCTTTTAATATGGTCGGATGAGCGTGGAGTCGGCCGCATATATATGCGTCTTGTGAAAGCTCTTTTTTTTCAACTTGGGATAAATGACAATTTGGGATGAGAAACTGTTGGAGAAGATTTTTTTTCTCTTTTTTACCAAAAAATAAAAATGACAATCTAAGATGAGAACCGTTGGAGATGTTCTAAATCAAACTTATTTAACTTTAACCAAAATTCTTATTAAAAATTACATTAAATCTACATTATCAAATAAAGATACTAGCAATATATTTTTTATAATATATTTCTTGTGATTTAATGACATAATTGTTTGTCTGTTTTTCTATACATATAAGTAAAGTTAGAGAAGTTTGATTTAATATAAAGCTAAAGTAATTAAAAATTTGGAACAAAAAGAGCTATACTTTAGCTTAGGCCGTGTTCGCTTGGGGAATAGCTGGCTGCTGCCACCGGTGTTACCTGATGCCCCGGTGGTGTGTGTGTACAGTGCCTGGCTGAGGGGGAGAAGGAGCCGGCAGCCGGCCAGACCCGCCAGACAAGACCAGCTGAACACGGCGTTAGCTCCTATATATATTTTTAGGTCTAAACGACCACGTTGTTCCACAAAAATATAAACATTTGTTTGTCTACTGTCACAAGTTAGTTGAAACTGATCGCACATATATTGTTTAGGTGTTTCCAGACAAGCAGCTAGTGGCGATGTGCCGAGCAATCAGTAACAGTTCAAAATGGGAGTCGTAGACTTGGGTTTCCGTTCCAAGTTATTAGGTATTTTGGCTTCATTGTTTACAATATCTAGACATAGTATTTATATATCTAAGTGCATTAAAAAACCGAGACAGAGGGAGTAATCAATCCACGAAAGATCAGAACTCTAAAGTCTTGGGACGTAAAAGACGCATAGCATACTAATAGTACTATGACATTTAGTTTAACAGTTTCAATCATGCATCAAGCTCAGGGAAACGTAGACTGAACAACACTTTTTTTCGACGACGAAGCCAGGAATATCTCGGGGGGGGCTTCGTCTTCTTCTTCTTCCTCCAAACCCCTCCTTTCCTTCTTCTTCCTCCTCCTCCATGGCGTTGGGGGGGGGGGTGGGGTGCTGGAGCCGGATAGCTCCCCCGCTGGCTTTGTCGCTTTTTTTTTTTCTTATACGATTGAATCTAACAATATTTAAAAATCATATGGAGTTTTAATTGCAACAAATACTTTCCTACTATAACTCAGTACTTGAATGGTGTCAAAATAGGATCTAGGAATTCAAAGGAACTTTTTCAGGTATTCGTCCACGGTAGTGTACTTGACATCAAGGTAAAGCTCAGTGGCTTCAACTCCAAACAACGGGTCAATCTCAAAGTTGGTGTGGTCCCCCTTCACCCACACAGAATGGCTGATTGACAACGCTATGTTCAATGGAATCGGAGACTCTGCAACAGATCAGAGATAGTAAAAAATAAGGACAAAAGCTTTTTAATAAGAACAACATGTAAGGCTAGAAACAGATAAATGCAGACTGCAACTACAAGTTGAGCCAGCTATATTTAGACCTTGAATCTTCTTCAAGACGTCATCTTCTGGAATGTACACCCTTTCAAATGTTTTCCCAACTTTCTTCTCCCATAGTGAGATAAGCTCATTTTGGGACAAGATGTTGCTTGGTGGCCTCAAATATAGGATCTTATTCAGGGTTCTTGGATCATCAATAGGTTTTATTGTGTAGGTGCCAACATCCTCTTCTGTTGCAAATATTGCTATTTTTGACACAAACAATATATAAATTAATTAAAATGTATTAATATCTTCCTTAGTTACTTTCATTGTAATTTGTATACAACCCTACAAGTACATATTGCTTTGACTGTACGACCCATAAAAAAGTAAGATACCACATATATAGTCTGTAATTAGTCTTACCTTTCACATTTCCATCACCTAAGATGAGAACCTTATCTATTGGAAGGCCTGTGACCCCTATCTGTCCAAGAGTTGGCAAGAAACGACCAGCAAAGAAGTTGGAGGATGTATATGTGTAGGGGATCCCCTCAGCCTCTATGGCACGCCTTATACTAGCTTTGACAGCAAAGACCGATTTTGCAGGTTCAACTGCATGCACATGGTCTACATCATTCCCAAACTCTGATGGAAAGAATCTCTGGAAAATATTGCAACATTACACAGTAGCATATACAAAAGCAAACCTTCAACATTTACACAATATATTTGATTTAAATCAGTGAAGCTTGTGAAGTGAAAAGGCAAGGACTGCCTGGTGCTCAAAAGAAACAAACAGGAACGCTCAACAAGATCTCAGGGAAACAAATAAGAAAATCAATTAGCTAGCATTTCAGAGCTTTTATTTTTCCTGCGTGGAGTTGGAAGACGATGAAAGAGGCAAATATACATAATCGTAAAATTAAAATGTCACAACAAACTAAAAGATATACACAAATGACTTTTTCCATTGAGGTACAGTAAGGTACCTTTATGTTTCCAGCTTCTTTTATTGCTGAGATAATGCGGGTTTGATCTGGCAGCTGAGCATAGCCCACCGCCGAGATCACAACATCTGCAGATTCCATTGCCACCACCAAGCTCTCATGGTTGTACAGATCCCCCTGATGATGTGGCCCAAATTTATCAATTACAACTGTGTGGAAGCAAATTGTATCATTATAGTGACGATAACATATAGAATGATTATTGTACTTATCAGCATTACAGTGATAGCAAAGGTAGCTGCATCACTGTAAAATATAAACCAATGGCAGTTCAAAAATCAGCATATAGATACGTGTACCTCCAACCTTTACCAGAGCTATGGCCGATACAGGTTACCAAATCTCAAGCTTTGTCCCATTAAAAATTTGGTACTTAATATTGAGAATTATTCAGTAGCACTAATGCTCTGAATCTGAGCTAAGCTAAGTATACTGTGCAAAGGGACTTATGGTGTTTGGATCAGGAATGGTATTGCAAACATAAATAGAACACAGTGGTAACGTTAACAAAGCATCAGAAAACATGTAACTTTGTAATGCTCTGAATCTGAGCTAAGGTAAGTATACTGTGCAAAGGGACTTGATGGTGTTTGGATCAGGAATGGTATTGCAAACATAAGTAGAACACAGTGGTAACGTTAACAAAGCATCAGAAAACATGTAACTTTGTTTGTTTCACTTGCTGTAGCGGTAATGGAAACAATCTCTAGAGAACGGTGTCATGGGAGTAGTCAACGCTGTCAATTATCTGATGATCTAGAGATTCTAGACCACATCGGTGGCTTCCCATGGCACAGATGTGGCAGGGCGCAGAGTCAAGGCCACCAGCTAAGGCAGAGCCGCAGGGCGCAGGGTCAACGGGAGACGATCGCGATCTAATCGATTACGCTGGGGAGAGAGCGGCAATAGCTTTGCATATATAAATCTCCACTTGATTTAGAGGATGTGTTTGTTCATTGGTCTAAGAGGGGTGGGAAAGATCAAAATGCGTTATTATTAACAGCAGTGTCCGCTTTGTGTTGGACAATCTGGATAACTAGAAACGAAGTGGTTTTTGACAAGCGTAGACCAAAAACTTTTTCGCAGGTACTATTTAGAGGAACCCACTGGCTCCGGCAGTGGGCAAAGCTACAGCGGCGTGAAGAGCTACAGGGGCAACTCTTAAAGGCTGCCCAGCTCCTAGAGGCGTCAGCACTACATTTTTTCAACTTCAATGGATGGTTATCACATAGATTTATTGGTTAAGCTTAGTCAAAACTTTATTATCGGTTTTGTTATCTTTTAGTTGTCGTGTAAATTTTTATGGTCAAACCTAAGTGTGTTGTACGAACTTTATAATAATTGGCCTGATTCTACCCTTTTTTTTTCTCGAACACGCAAAAGATTTGCGCGTCATTGTATTTAAGAAAGGAGTTTGTTAGTACATTGTTCAAACGATGCGCTTGGGAATTACATGTATTACAAGTTTGTCTTTTCCCTAAGCGCCGGGCCTAGAAGCTATTACTCGCGAAATTAACAACGTAGGTCGGCGGCCTCGTCCTCGGGGTCGCCTAGGCGTGTAAGCCCCCGCGAGTCCTCCGCCCGCGCCCCGGACTGGGCGGGTCGGCGAAGAGCACCCCGATGGCCTCGGCGTGCGATGCGAGAGAGCTTATCCACGAAAGATGCTATCGTATGCCTTCTTAAATCGCCGTGTTGGCTGCTGTTCGCGCCCTCCTCCAAGAATCCTAAAGCGCTTCATGGCGAGGAGCTCCCCCCGCGCTTGGACACGAGGCACCCTTGACAAGGGTTGCTCGGCTATTCTCGGCTCCGCTTGGCAACCGGGCCTGTGGCGATGGCTGGGAGATTGGTGGCAGCGGCGAGAGGTGAGGCGTTCTTCTTGCGCGGGATACGGTTGCTTTGGAACTTCCCTCGGAGGCGAACCCCGGTGGAGGTCCTCGACTCGCGGAGTCACTCGAGTTGGAGGCCCCTTCCGGGGAGGCTTTGCCCCGTGTTCGGGGAGCCCGCTTGCTCCGGCGGGGGCGTTGGCGGAGGCGGCCTGCAAGCCCGGGGGCTCCGGCCAGGGTTCCGGGATCGACGGTGTCGGGCCGGGCTACACTACATCCCCCTCCGGCCTGCGGCATGGGCGATGTGGGGGGAAGGGTTTCCGCTGCCTTTAATGATGGTGGGAACAAAGAGCCATCCGCGTCCCCTGTGTGTCGCTACCGCCGAGGCACGCCGAGCGTCCCTCCCGTATCCCGACCAAACGGGCGGACGGGCGCCGACGGCTTGCCGCGATGGGCGGCCCGGTGGCGAGAGAGAGCTCGGCCGTCCCCACCGCTGGCGGCGCCCGGCGCTTCTTTGGAGTCGCTCTCGTCGGCGTCCACGATGGTGCTCCCGGGGCGGAGGAGCTTCCCGAGACAGGGGTGGTGCTTCACGGCCCGATCCTGGTTCGGAGGCTACGGTGTTGCGTCAATCCTCCGGCCGGGATCGACGGCCCGGGGACATGCGGGGAGGCGCAGCCGCCAAAGAGGGCTCGACAATGGCGCCCGGGCGGGTGGGCGGCGATGGCGCGAGTGCAATCAAGAGGGGCGTCGAGGCGTTCGGCTCCCGCCCCGAGTACTTGGCGCCTTGGTCGCCCGGACTGCGCCCAGGGGCGCCCGTGGTGGTCGGCCCATTCCTAGGGCGGCGGCGCCTCCCCGGCGTCCACGGCGGCGCCATCTCTTCTCTGCGATCTTGGGCGGAGGTCTGGCGGTGGCGAGGACGAAGAGAGGGCAGGTGCGGCCGGGCGCCCACGGCTGCGGGGCACCCATCGCATGCGGTCGGCGGTTAGCCTACGGGGAGCTCCGCTAAACGGTACGGAGGAGGCCGGTGTCTGGCTGGAGACAACCTTGGCGTGGAGGTGCGTCCTCGGCCCGTGGGAGGCGGCCCCGCGCGAGCTCGGCGTGGCCATCGCTGGTGGGCGCCATCGCTGTCTAGTGTCCCTCGTGTGCCGTGGCCCGAGACCCCAAGCCGAAATGGCGGATGACGACTTCATCCGCCGCATTTGTCGACGGCCGCAGGCGATAGCCGCCGGGCGTCCTCGGCGGGATGTCGAAAAGCCGCAGGCGTGTGTGGATAACCACGGAGAAACTCGAGCACGCCTCCTCGGCCCGAGGATCCGGCGCCCAACTCCGGTGGCGGGTCGGGGGAGTGCGGTGGCGAGGCCGTGCCTCCCCAGGCGCCACGGGAGGACCCCCGAGTCGCCTCGGTCTTTGTCGAACAAAGCGGCCATCAGCCGGCCCGTGGGTGGCGTGGGCGCTTGCATTCGCGTAGTGGTTGATGCCTTGCGATTGAAGCGGCGCGAGGGGTCTCTTGCGGGTGGCGACTCGGTGGGCGGTGGAGGCGGTTGAGGCGGCGGTCCTGCACTTCCCGCGGCGCGATGCAGGTCCTCCACCCCGGTGGGATGGTGCTGCCCCCAGGCGAGTGCGATCGCCTGCCGCCCTATTAGGCTCCGGGTGCTGCGGAAGGGCGACTGCCACCCTTCCTTGTCCCGGCGGAGGCCTTGCGGTTGGGCCCAAACCGTTGGTGCACCGGCACCCGAGGCGGGAGCCACCGGCCCCTAATGGCGACATGCGTCACAGGCGGCGGTCGGGTCGACGGGCTTCCTCCTCCGGCGGCGCGGGCGCGCCCGGCGCTTTGGGCGGGCCTCCCGGCACGGGGGCAAGGGGAGGGGCCACGGCGGCGTCCCCTCTGGTGACACCGGTCGCCAAGCCTCCCCGCCACCTGCTGCAGCGAGGGGCCTCCGGCCCGATGACCGAGTTACGCGTTGGCGCCGTGGGTCTTTGTGGCGCGTGCCGCCCCGGCGGTGAGCTCCTCCGGCTCGAAGGTCGAGTCGTCGTCGTCGGAGCGATCAGTGTGTAGCCCCCTCCTCACCTTTGTGCCTTGGAGCGGCGGAGGGATGAAGGGCGGCATCTGGCGAAGGAGCCCAACGCGCGGCTGGCGGAAGCGACGGGGCACCATGGCCGGTTGGGGCGGCGGCGGCGGGGCACACCGGCGGGTGGTGGGGAAGCAGGCTGCCGAGGAAGTCGACACGAAACCCCGCACGGTCTAGGGAGGGTCGGGAGGGTCTGCGCCGCACACGGGGAGGAAGGGCCCTTGGCCCGAGGAGCCTGGCAGCGGCCCAGCCGAAGCGAGGCGGCGCTGGTGGTTGGGGCGCGTCAACAGGTGGTGGGCAATGGGGCGAGGGAGCCGGGAGCGGGCGCACCCCGGCGAGGGTCGACGGCGGCGGCATCCCGCGGGCGAGGTGGGAGGGGAAGGGCTCGAAGGCGGCTCCCGACGGTCGACGCGTCGGGCGGGGCGCCGGCGCCGACCGAGCCCGCGACGGGGCCGCCAGTGTGCGCCTTCGCGCCCGGGGTGCAGCTCCGTGTGCCTCCGCGTAACGGGGCTGTGGTTAGCGCATGGCAGCCCGGACCAGCCCGGCGGCTTTCGGCGACATTTATGGCGTATTGCCCGGCTGCAGCGAGCGGCGCGAGCCGCCCAGCGCGCCACCGGCGCGGGAGGGGCCGCCGGGCCAGCACCCACCGGCGAAACCCCGGATCCGGCGGGCTCAAGCTCGGGGGGGCGGCGGGGTCGGGCGGCGGCGGCGGCATGGCCGGGGGCGGCCTTCATGCCAGCAGCTTCGGCCGGGGCGGCGGGGTGGCCCGTGAGGGAAGGTGGGGTGGGTGGGGCGGGGGGGGCGCCGGGCCCCGCGCCGAGGTGGCGGCCGGGCCCCGGGCGGCGTGGCGGCGTGGGGCCCGTCGGGGCTAGGGTTGGGGAGGGGCTTCCCACATCGGCCGTTCGAGGGTGAGTATCTCTAAACAGATCAAATTCGCTTTGATTCTACCCTTTGATAGATGAAGCCGGGGTATGAAGTATCCTTTATCTAAAAAAATATAAATCTGGTAACAGTGGGACTTTCATTCATTAAACAAATAGCAAAGAAACCTGTTACCTACCGTCCATCCGAAATCAAATCATGTTACAGTTTACACAACCAAACCTTTTTGGAACAATTTTGACCAAACATAGTAAAGCTACCGTGCAATTTTGACCAACGATAGCATCATCATGGACCGAGACACGCACTAAGATCAAGAGAATGGGGAAGGTAATGGAAACACGAGCAGCAAACCTTGACAAGGGTGACGCCGGCGTCCCGGAACCCCTGGAGGACGGCGGCCTTGGCAGGGTCGGCGGGCGCGGGGTCGCGAACGAGGACGTACGTGGGATGGCCCTCGCGGGCGCTGGCGGCGACGATGAACCGGCCGATGTAGCCCGTGCCGCCTATAACCAGCACCCGGCTCCGCTCCTTATTCGCCGCCGCTGACGACATGTCCGGTATAGGAGGAATGCAAAAGCGCAGTAGAACCGAAGAGCTTAGCGCGCGCTGCTCCCGCGATGATTGGCGTAAGGATAAGGATGGTGACGCCAGGCACAGGCAGGCAGCAGTCCGGCGGGAAGACGGTGAGAGGATTCTTAATTCTACTGAAGAACCGGAACATACATGCGGTGAATCTGAACACTCTTGGACACAACACTCTTCTTCTTCTTTTTTTTTTTGGGAAAGACACAACACTCTTCTTGGACACGAGTTGTAAGTCGGCTGATTTAGCGTTAAAAAAAACCAACAACATTGCAACGGCTGGTAAACCATAAGTTGAAGTGGTCTCTAGAAATAATGAGCCTAGTCCGTTAGAAATACCATTGTGCATCATTTATACTCCCTCCATCTCAAATTATAAAGTATTATTTCAAGAATCTTGAAGAGTCAAAATTTTAAAGTTTCACCAAATTTATATCTGCGCGCGAGGCTGAGCGGTTTGTTGCAGTCTGTCGTGGTGATAATCTTAAGCCGGAGCTAAGGGAAATCGTTCAGCAGCAGGCTGCAGTTCTGAAACAAAGTCTGGGAGGTCTTGGCAAGCGTCATGTGTTGTTGATCAATGTATTAAATCTAGACCTCAGTGTGAATTCTGAACTTTTGGATGCCTCTAGCAAACGGAGGAAGGTGCAAAATAATGCTGAGAATTTGAGCAAAAAGTGTTATGGTGAGAAGCTGTCTATCAACCTGACGGGTCCTCATGGCGAGGCCCGTCAGGAGCCATGAATATCTTCAGCTGGAACTGCCGAGGGCTGGGACTCTCTCGGACAGTACAAGAGCTGGTTGCTCTGGTTGGAGCAAAAAGTCCCCGTCTAGTCTTCTTATCTGAAACAAGGATGTCAGGCAATCATGCTGCTAATTTGAGATGGAGGTTGGGTTTGAAGAATGCTATTGCTGTGGATAGTACTGGAACAGGTGGTGGTTTAGCGTTGTTTTGGCATGAAACAGTGGAGGTTAATCTGATTGAAAAGCACAAACTGTTCATTGATGTACACGTGCGTGAATCCAGTTCCAGGCCTCGTTTTAGAATCACGTTTGTGTATGGGGAACCTAGAACTGAAGATCGACATCTTATGTGGGAGCTTATGCGCCGGTTACATGGGGCATCACCAGAACCATGGCTGCTCATTGGTGACTTCAATGAAGCCATGTGGAGCTATGAGCATTTTTTCAGCATGCCAGCGTCCGGAACGGCAAATGGCTGCATTTCGTGATGTGCTCTCTGACTGTGGATTGGTGGACTTGGGTTTTGTAGGCTTACCCTTCACTTATGATAATGGCCGAGATGGTAATGCCAATGTTAAGGTGAGGTTAGATAGAGCGGTGGCAAACCCAAACTGGAGAGATTTGTTCAACAATGCTACTCTTCATCACTTGGTTTCGTCCAGATCGGATCATTGCCCACTACTACTGGAGATTAAGAAAGAGAGTTGGGAACGCCACAAGCCGAGAATTTTCCGGTATGAGATTATGTGGGAGCGCCTTGAATCCTTGGCGCTGGAAATTAAAGATGCTTGGTGCACAACGCCTAATAGAGAGGGGTTAGGAGGCATAGCTAGCGCTCTTATACATGTGCAGCGTGCTCTCAGATCGTGGAGTAAGAAGAATTTTGGGGCAGTTACTAAAGAATTGGAAGAGCTACGTGTTAATCTAGAGACCATGAAGGAAGACCCTCGGGCAAGCAGATCGGATATTAGGCAACTCACTGATCGGATGGATGAGCTGCTGTATCGTGAGGAGATGATGTGGCTGCAACGATCTAGGATTGCTTGGCTTCGGGAAGGTGACCGTAATACTCGATTCTTCCATAGACAGGCAATGTGGAGGGCTCGAAAGAATAAGATTACTAAACTGCAGAACCAAGACAATGAGTGGTGTGAAGATCCGAAGGTAATGCAGTCCATGGCGGTTGATTTTTTTCGTGATCTTTATTCAGCTGACCCTCAGGTTGATCCTTCTGAACTTGTTAACGGAAATGAAAATTACTGATGAGATGAATGAAGGGCTCTATGTAGAAATTTTTCTGCAGAGGAAATTTCAGATGCCCTCTTCCAGATGGGGCCGCTGAAAGCGCCAGGACCGGACGGGTTCCCTGCTCGGTTCTACCAGCGGCACTGGGAAGTATTGAAAAGTGATGTAGTGGCTGCTGTTCAGAATTTCTTTGAGAATGGCAATCTTCCAGCGGGAATTAATGACACTTATTCCGAAGGGGCCGAATCCAGAAGAGCTTAAAGACTTCCGGCCTATAAGTCTTTGCAATGTCATTTACAAGATCATCTCGAAGTGTCTGGTTAATCGTCTTAGGCCTTTTTTGGACCAGATTATCTCCAAGGAGCAGAGTGCCTTTGTTCCTGGGCGATTGATAACGGATAATGCCTTGATTGTTTTTGAATGTGTTCATGCTATACAGAAAGATAATGGGAAGGATTTCTGTGCATACAAGTTGGACCTATCGAAGGTGTATGACCGTGTTGATTGGGGTTTTCTACAAAGGTTGATGGTGAAGCTAGGCTTTCAGAGAAAGTGGGTGCAGTGGGTCATGTCATGTGTCACCACTGTTCGCTACACAGTCGCTTCAATGGGGTGCCCTAGCACTCCTTTACCCCATCGCGAGGTCTACGGCAAGGTGATCCACTAGCTCCGTATTTATTCCTTCTAGTGACTGATGGTCTTTCTTCTTTGTTGCGGCATTCTGAAAGTTTGGGACAGATTGAAGGCTTGAAAGTGTGTAGGCGTGCCCCGAGTATCACCCATCTCCTGTTCGCAGATGACAGTCTTCTCTTCTTTCGGGCAAACCAAGAGCAGGCATTTGCTGTCAAGACTCTCCTGGTAGCTTTTGAAAGGTGTACTGGTCAGCAATTTAGTCCTTCTAAATGCTCCTTGTTCATGAATGAATCCTACGACATTGCTGTCAGCCAACAAATTAGGGCTGTGCTAGAGGTTCAGAGGGTGGATTTTGAGGCCAAATATCTGGGGCTTCCTATGCCCACAGGTCGTTTAAAAAGAGGGGTTTTTCAGCCCCTGGAAGAGAGATTTCAGAAGAGAATGTGTGCATGGAAAAAGAAGGAGTTGTCGGCAGCCGGCAAGGAAATACTCATCAAGTCTATTGCGCAGGCTCTTCCTAATTATGTGATGAGTGTTTTCAAATTGCCTGTTACTCTCTGTGATGATTTAATGCGTCATATAAAAGCGTACTGGTGGGGCTCTGATAATGGGCATCGGAAAGTTCAATGGATACCCTGGGAGAAAATGATCATGCCAAAAGGTTTTGGGGGGATGGGTTCCGAGATCTCAGGTTGGTGAATCAGGCCCTGCTTGCTCGCCAAGCGTGGAGGTTGGTGATTTATCCAGAAAGCCTATGTGCTAGAGTGTTGAAGGCTAAGTATTTTCCAAAGGGTAATCTGCTTGACACGGTTACTGCAGGAGATGCTTCGCCATCTTGGAGAGGGATTGAACATGGCTTGGCTTTGTTAAAACATGGCGTGGTGTATAGAGTGGGTGATGGAAAGAGCATCCGCATATGGCGTGATAATTGGATTCCCAGAGCCCATGTTATGAAGCCAGTTGGCATGGCTCGACAATGCCGGTTGCGTTGGGTATCACACCTGATTGATAGCCAGTCCAGGACTTGGGATGAAACGCTTGTGAGGCGTTATTTTTATGCATGCGATGTCTAAGAGATTCTGAAAATTAAGATTCCGGATCTTGAATGCAAGGATTATGTGGCATGGAACTTTGAGAAGTCAGGCATGTTTTCTATTAGAAGCGCCTACAGGCTGGCCATGAGAAGAGAGCATGGTGAAGGGGAAATTGGTAGTAGTTCTACTCCTCCTGATGGTAGGAAAGTTTGGAAGCAGCTGTGGTCTATTCAAGTTCCTGAGAAAGTCAAGGTGTTTGCATGGAAGGTTGCCAACAATGGAATTCCTACACAAGCTAATAAGTGTTATCGCCATATCGTACAGCAGCCATCCTGCGAGATGTGTGGTTTTGGGAATGACGACTGCTTTCATGCTTGTGTACAATGTCCTCATGCTGTTGCTCTGCGTCAGGATATGAGAGCACATTGGTCGCTGCCAGCGGAGGAGGATCTTATCTATACTGGACCTGCGTGGTTGCTAGTCCTCATGAATCATTATTCCGTGGAGGTGATTGCAAATTTGTTTATGCTTTTGTGGCGTGCTTGGAGTGTACGTAACGGCGTCCTGTGTGCTGGCCAGGAAATTTCAATAGAGGGTTCTATCATTTTTCTGACTTGTTACATGGATTCCTTCTCTCAATGCCGTCAGAATGGATTGCAACCGGATAGTAAAGGGAAACGGTGTACAGTCCTTGGGCAGGGACGTTCTCTGGGTGAAGCTCGAAAGGTTCAAAAGAAGTGGTCTCCACCAAAGCCGGGCTGGATGAAGATAAATGTTGATGGGGCCTTCCTTCCTAGCTCTGGCATGGCTGCTATGGGTGTTGCCATCAGAGATCACAATGGCCAAGCTTGCCTAACAGTTTGGCGTTTACTTCGTCATTGCAGGGATGCCGAGGAGGCTGAGGCTACTGCATGTCGTGAGGGGATTTTCTTTGCCGCACGTTGGAATCACATTCTCATAGTGCTTGAAACTGACTGTTCGGTGGTGGCTGAGAAGTTAAAGAATTGCAATGATGACCGTTCCTTAGATTGGTCTCTAATTCGACAGGCGCGGCAAGAAATGCAGGAGCTTCATCAGGTGGAGATCGCTAAGATTAGTAAGAGTCAAAATAATGTAGCGCATGAGCTTGCGCATTTTGCTATTAGATCGGGTCGTAGTGAGGTCTTTTTTTCTGCTTTTCCTGAGTTTGTCGTGTCTCTTGTTTGTAATGATAATATTTAATCTTTAATAAAGTTGTTTTTTCGGCAAAAAAAAAAAAAAAGAACTTGGTTGATAGGTCCTCGAATGTTGCTGCCATGGCCTATTGTTGTTCGTCGGCTTTCTAGTGGGCACCAGGATGCGGAGGAACACAAGTTTGCGTGAATTACTGGCTCTGGATACTAATTGTCAGATCCTAGAATACGGATGTGACTCAATCGAGAAACGGAATTATAGCTGAGAAGATAAGAACACCAATAATAACTAGACAGAGAATTTCAGAAGAAAGCAAAGAGGCAGGAATTATGTCTCATTCATTTCATGGCATTTCAGATATCACAAGATGACCTTTATTATATCACATAAGGCAACCATGACCCTTACCTGTCAGTGTCAGACTAGCCTCGAGCCTAACAGACAACACACCTTAATTGACAGAACAATCCAGCTGTTCCCCAACCGACAATAGCCAAACACCTGCAGCCGTTGACTCTTAATCCTCAGCCACGAGTTCTTACCTTCCTCTTGTGTTCGGCAAGACTTTTAAGCCGGCTTATAAGCTGAAATAGCTGATTTCTTATGAAAGAAAGCTATTGTTCAAAAAGCCAAAACACTGTATAAGTAGTTCAAGCAAACATGGCAGACTTTGACCAAAATTATATGAAAAATGTTTAAACTTATGAGATAAAATAAGTATCATTAAATTGGTTATAAAATATATTTGCATAATAAACTTATTTTAATACATAAATGCTAATACTTTTTGTTATAAACTTGATCAAATTTGATATAGTTTAATTGATACGTTTCTCATAATTACATATTTTTTTTGGAACGGAGAAAGCATTTGACACAGTGTGGACTCTAACATGCATGAAACAGCGAAGATCTTGCACGGATATTTTTTGCATCAACGCCGCCGACAGCTGCGTTTTGCCTGGCAGGACGCTGAAAGTTGCGCGGCTCGACGCTGAAAATCCTGAGAAGGTCCGAAGGGAATGCACTAACGGAGGGTCAGAGGCACGCTACCCACCGACGGCGACGGTCCAGGAATTCCACGCTTGTGCGGCAGGCCACAGGTCCAGCAGCGCTATGTACACTGACTGCTGATTGCTAATTACCTGCATATGGTGCAGCTGTGACCGAGTGACCGTTCTACCACTTGCAATCAGAGAAGACTGCTGAGAGAGAGAGAGAGAGAGAGAGAGAGAGAGAGAGAGAGAGAGAGTTCCATTTCCATCCCTAATTAAATTGCTTGTCTTCTGTCTTGCCCACACCTCCTCAATTTGTTAGTTACTTTCTCTGTCTTTAAAAACTTCAACTTCAATAATTGTCTTAAGTTAATTTTTTTAACTTTAATCATATTTCTAAAAAACACTAAGATTTATAGTATTAAATTAGTACCACTCAATTTATCATATAATCTATTTTCATAAAATATTCATTTTATTGTCATAGATATTGATTTTTTTTAAAATTAGTCAAATTTTAAAAAAAATTAACTGATACGGATAAGGAGTTAAAGCTTTTAGGGATAGAGGGAGTACTACTGCGTGATCCCTATAAATTTTTACTAGCAGTTTGCAACATTAGTAGAGTGGTGCTAATGTGGCATCAAATGTGGGCTATTAATTATTTGTTAATTTATTTTATTACTTCTTGCTTTGTTTTTTTTTTCATTGAGCAAACACGTCACTAACCTAGGGTTACATGGAACCTCCAACAGTAAAAGACCTAGGTGTCATTCCACATCATCGATAGCCAGTGTCAACGGTTCTGTCACATACAGGCTAACATTTAACATAGCGCGCTAAGTCTCCACTTTGTAGTCTGAGATGTTTTAGTAGGCAATTCCTTTCCATATGGCTAGTCAATATACTTTGATTCAAACTTGATAATGCATCTTTCCTAAAGCCTGCAGTAGTGCATACTCCCTCTGTCCTAAAATAAATCAGCTTCTGGCTATATATCTAGAGAAGGGTCAGAGGGAGTATTTGACAATGTTGTTAGTGCTGAAAAATTATAACCTCGTGGCATGCTTTACATGAAATGGAGAGGTGATCACTGCAGCCTCCCCCAGGCTCCGTGACAATTGATTATCCATAATTATCCCTTGAACTCTAATATCATGTCATATGAAGTTGAAGTGTGCGAGGGCTTGACATTTCTAACAGGTACTTGTAATTAACTATATGATCATTTAGTTTTGTACCACTAAATATGTCCTTTAGGCACGGTCTAGTTAATGCGAACTGAGTGGCTTGGTTTGACTTATTGTCAAAGGTAATACAAGTCCACCTCACAATTGAGATCGAATGATGTTTCTCCAATGGAACCTTACTCAACTTTCATCCGAGAGGGTGTTCTTCCTGAACAGCCCTCTTTAAAAATTAAAAATACTAGCAAGAATTAAGTCTTTTATGTGCTATTTAAAAGGAGATAACCCTTAGGGAAGATAACGTAGGCAAGAGGAATTGGCAGGGAAGTATTAAAGGTTGTCTTTGTAGTTTGGTTGAAACCATTCAACTTTTATTATTTGATTGCCAGCTTGCACGCTTTGTTTGGAATAGTGTGCATCTCTCCTTTGGAATTCAACCACCTTCTACCTCTTCCAACTTGTTTGGTTCTTGGCTACATAGTTTAAGCTTAAAGCTTGGAAACCAAATTTTGCTAGTTGTGCATTGTTAGTCGATATGGTTGAATAGGAATGATATAGTATTTAACAAAGCTAAATCTAACACTTCGATGCAGATAATTTTGAGAACGACATATTTGATCCGTTAGTGATCCATGTTGTATAGGGAGGAGGAGTGAGCACCGTTTAAGGAAGGATGTTGGCCATGGGAGATTATGATCATGACTGTCTTTGCGAAGTTTGGCTGGAGCTTCTTGCATCATATTGTATCTGTTTTCTCTTCTTGCACCCACTATGTGCTAAACCTTGTTTTTGTTTCCTCATGCGTTTATAAGCCTTATGGCTTTTGTTTGTACAGTGACTATCAACTATGTACCATTTTTGGATGGTGGAGGCTGGAACCTTTGTTCTATTATCTAGAAAAATTTAGTTCTGTTGTCTATCTCCTTGTACGCCCCAAAACATCTTTGTTTACAAATACGTCTTCCAATGGTTAAGTTATAGCACCTTTATGTTTGTGCCTCAAAATAATGCTTCAACTTCATGGATACCATAGCTCTAGTGTATGTAAATTTCTCGATCTTAAATTATGCATCTTACTCCCGATAAGTATTAAAAATATAGTAAATTAGGAATTAATGCAACTTGTTGTTATTTCTTTTCTTCAACTAGTACTGCAATTAGGTGTTGTTTCCCATATCAGTTACGTATCCGATACGATGGATATGTATCTATAAAGTATCCTAAATAAAAATAAAAAATAATTTTAGATACTTTGATCGATACGTATCCATAAAGTATCCTAATTAAAAAATAAAAATCTAGGTTGCAACATGTGGTCATTATGATGTGCGGCTACCCACAATCGCAGTACAGTAACACAACCCTTTGCTTGGGTTCTTTTTAAAGATGAAAAATAACAAACTAAAAGCGTTATAGTATTATATACATGTTTGAATGGTGGGTCTTGCGAATAAGGTGAATGTACTTTGGCTGTTAGAGCATTGATAGAATTGAAATATGGAAAAAATGAGCAAGACATCATAGATTCAAGATCTCAAGTATTGACAAAATTGCTAAGCTACTACCGCTTTTAGAATTTCAATATGCATCGTTTTATATTTATCTATATATATATATTAAAAATAGCAGATTTTATCTGCGTATCAGATTTTTGAGGAAAATATCATATCCACATATCTGTATCCGTTCGCTACTGATACAGGTATCCATATCCATGCTTCATAGCTTAGGCTTGTTATCGTGGCTAGTTTCATGAGGTACTTTTTCGAGTCCTTAGATGTGGTTTCCTGCTCTAAAGCACACTGAATAAGTATGGTGAATTATTTGAAAAAATGGTAGACTTTTGCTCTACTTACATTGATATTATGAATCTATCTGCTACTCTCTGAACATGTCTTTTGTTTTGATGTGGTTGCATATTGATGTTTTGCCTTGATCTTTCTTCTATATTGGCTTGATGCCTCTGGCAAAGACAAGACATCCTAGTAGTTTTCCTTTTTTGACTTCAAAAATATATTTGTCTAGACCCTTTTGAAGTTAAAAAATGTCTTGATCAAATCACTGATATATATGGTCGTCTTCCTTTATATTTTTGTCCATGACGTATGAAAAAATGTATTTAGGGATTTCTAAATTAACGGCAACTAAAAAAGTCAAGTAGAACTTCCATGTGAATTTGAATGCTATATATGTAATTCTAAATTTGAAGTATCCTATTCATTTTTTTAAGAAATATGGTATGATGAGTACATGGACATAATTTTTTTTGCTAAATAAAAAGAAGTTAGGGTTTGTCCAAACCATAATATGCATGTGTAGATCAAGGAAAGAACATAATGAGTACTCCCTCTGTCCCATTTTTATTGTCGTTGTAGGAGGTCATTCCAAAGACATTCACGAGAACTGCAGTACAGTATCCGGCCACACGTTTGTCCATATTCACAAGTACCTCCTGCTGCACCTAGTGATCAGCTAAAACGACAATAAAAGCGGGGACAGAGAGGGAGTATGTAAGAATACTGAACATTCTTAAATGCATATTATATATTCTAGAACACAACATAATATGCATGCATATAATAAGCAATAACACAACATAATATGCATGCATACCATTAGTGTTGGAAATGTAGAACAATAAATTATTATTTTTATTTAGGAAATGACAAATGTATGGAATAAATATTTGGGAAAAATAGTAGTTATAGATAATGCCACCTCTAAAATTGCATGTTTCTTGAATCAGGATCCAAAAAATAAAGTCCATAGAAAAGTCACTTAGCGATTATATCAGGTCAATAGAAAAATAATTAAGGTGTATCTCCTGATAAGAATAATTAAATGTTCTCCTATGTATCTGCAAATAGAATGAATAAATATTGAAATATGCAGTTAGTCAGTGGATTACAAAAATCCATATGCTTGAATGAAAATAAATTGCAACAAATAGAAATATCTCATATTGAATATCAAGAAGTCTAGGGTAGAACATATATTCATGAATTAATATTAAAGTCTCAAAAAAGAGCATGTTTTAGAAAAAAAGTCATCGAATAACTTTGTAGTGAATGACAATCTTATTGTGTATATCACATAATCTCTCATGCAATAGAGAATAGATCTCGTAAAAGAGAAATGTTACTCACTAAGAATGAGAATACTCTTGGAGGAATTTATCAATGAAGGATTCATCAGTCAACTCTAGAATAAACACCTTAATCTCGTAATTCCTAAAGTAAATATAGACATGATAGAATGCAAAGAAGAAATTTTAATAAATATTTAAAAATTACACATTAAAAAAAAGCTAGCAATAAAGTAGTGATATCGTTACTAATATAGAATATATAAGAACAATGGTTATTTTGGGCAATTGATGTGTCTCCTCTACGTTAAATGTAAGAGTTAATTTACTATTTGGTGGTAGAATTAAAATTTCAAGAATTTGTATAATATATATTTTGGAATTCAACCAAAGAAAATTCATGTATTAAAACCGTAATGCAAAATTTGTTTCGTTGTCTACGAGATATTTAACAGGGCTGACGACGTGTTTTACGACTTACCACTTGAGAAGCTGGTGCTCGGCCGCCAAACCATGCATATCGTGGGCCCTGCAGCGGCACACCACGGTCCACGGAGATGACACGACCCACGGGGAGATGACGAGTCAGTGGAGCTCGAGGGTGATCAAAGTTTCAAGGTGCCGGCGCGGTTGTGGCATTTTTCTCAAGTGGCGGGGGATGAGAGAGCAACTTCCACGGGAACTTTTCTGAATGATTAATGAGCAGATTAGCATACGCGGCCCGGCATCTGCACTTGCGCACTTGAGATTTTAGGTTCCGAGAACGTTTGCAGCTTCCACTCCCTTTCCCAGCGCTTGCTTTAACTCCACTCCATTCCATTATTACCCCACTGACCCTGTCTTTGTCCAACCAAGAGAGAGAAGCTTCCAGTTTTCGTCTACGCAGTGCAGCAGTAGGAGCAGCCATTGCCAGTGACCTTTGCCCTTCCCAATGCGTGCTGCTCTCTCCTCCCATCTTGCTGTTTACTTCCAGAAATCCCGAGAAAAAGAGGACCGAACGAGTAATCTTCAAGCTTCTTCCTTTCTTCAAAGGTGGGCTCTTTATATTTGTATTTTTTTTTAAAAAAAAAATCTGTCGGTGTGTGCCTGGAGACTTGGAGTGAGACAAGCTTTTAGTTCTTCCTCCTTTTTTTGTTTTATTAGCTTTTCCCCCAATTTCGTTAGTTCGTTAGATAATCGCATGCTTAGGATTGTCTTCTGTTCTCTATAAACATATGGCAACAGAGTTACAGAGGTTCCGCCTTTGGGTTTTTCGTACGGTGCTCCAGTCACCAGACTCCGCCCAATAATAACAATTAACTTCGAGTGTGTGCTTTATAATCAGAAAGATTTCACGGGAAACTTTATTTATGAAGGGCCCCAATCATCCTAATGTTTTTCTCGCCAAATATTCGGTCATGGCAAGGAAATTGTGTACTAAAAAAAAGGTTTAAGAAATATTGATAGAGATATTTTATTTGCGAGTGGGGTACTAGGATATGTTGTTCAGAAGACAAATTTTAGCACGGAGTATGTCTATTAATAATTGGATTACTTCGTGATGGCTCTAGCATCAATCACGCTTTCATGAAAATTTGAGATCGACTGAGCAAAGAGTGCAGCCAAATTTGGCATCCTCCCTTGACTTCGAATTTCTAATTATGCGCAGGTATTTGTAAATTAATCCTTTCGCACTTTATCTTTTCTCTGCCAATAAACATTGAATAAAACTTGAAGGAGTTCAGTTGACTATGTTTTTCATTTGTCCACTGATACCATTGTTTTGCTTCTTGACAGTTTGAAAATCTGTGGTTGCTTCTTCCCTTTGTGAATGGAGAAAAATAATGATGAAGCAATGGGCAAATCTCGGCCCAACTCTCACCCAAAGGTATAATTAAATTCGATTTCAATTGCTTAGATTTACATAATAATATATGAAGCTTAAAACAATTTTCATGTTGTATTCCATAGAAACAATATTGAAGCGCATATGACTGTAGTTCTTGTTCCTGTAGACATAGGAAAGTAGCCATGATTGTTGTTTGACATCTGCTGCAAAATTAAATCTACTGGCTCTGTAAGGTGACATTTGGTTTGTGTCATGGTGTGGTCCACAACATCCGATAGAAAATCGAGCCTACGACACTGTTTGGTATGAGTTATCAGACCGTTATCTATTTAGCTTATCATTAGAACCAGATCTGGCCCATCAAGGGGAATAAATCAGTAGATGACACAACCCTGGACTGATCCATGGTGTGCAGGGGAACTCCTGACACCAACTATGCTGTAAAATTACTAAGTACAGAAAAACAATAAAGTTGAAAGACTCAGTAACACATTAATATAAAAGTGAAATGGACCATGAGTTCTTAAACTTTTCCCACATTTTCATCTAGGTCCATGCATTCCCAAATTGACCATCTGGGTCTTTCAACTTTCCAATCAGTGACCTGGACTCACATTGACCTTTGAGAGTTCATGGACCCACATAGGATGCATTTCACTCTTAATAAAAAGTTATGTTGTAGAAAACTATAGATGAATAATAGAGTAAACTTTGTTTAATGTTTTGGAAGAGAGATCATGACATGTTTTAGTGAAGATGTATCTAACAACATTTAGTCATTTGCAGGTACATTTATGCAACGATCTTTTTGCTACTCCCATTATAAGTTCACTTTCTTCGAAGAGAGTTCAAAACTGAAATCTTTTAGTGAAGATGTAGCCAGCTAACAGTAGTTAGTCATTTTCTGGTACATTTATGCAACGATCTTTTTGCTACTCCCATTATAAGTTCATTTTCTTGGAAGTTTCAGTTTTAAAATCAAGTCCCATTAAAAATTTGAAGTCTTTGTTATTGCAATATCCAGCCATGCTTTATAATGTTAAATATCTGTAGCAGGACATTTAGTAATTAGTACTTGTATCTATGCATCAATTCCATTTACTTTTGGTCCAATTTGGTGCTTTATTGTTTTGGGCACATGTTGGACTTGGCTTTATATTTCAAATGAGAACTTAATGTCTTAATTGATTTTCATTGGCTTCTTGTGCAAAATAGGATTCTTAATTGATTATGTTAATTCTTTAATTACTTTCCTACTCTGTTAGGTTCACAGAAAAATGTGCAATGAGTTGACTTTGATGCTGGATAAGGTTTCCTCTATTCTTCCATCAATAGAAGCTGCTCAACCTGGATGCAAAGCAGGTGTAGAGGAACTATGCAACCTATACAACATAGTTGACAAAGGGAAACTCATAATCCAGAATTGCATTGAATGCAGCAGTCTTTACTTGGTATGATATTCCATTTCCTTGATATCTCATTAGTACAAATTCAGGTAATGGCTCTTCTAATTTTGTTTTTAATATGCTTATATTTTCAGGCTATTACTAGTGAAGCAACTGCAATGCGGTGTGAAAGGATAAGGAACTCACTGAGGCGGAGCTTGTTCTTGATACAAAACATGGTTGAACAATTGGTAGCTAATGAGGTTAGTTTTCTATATCAAATTGTAGTACATGAGCTGAAACAACAATTCTAGGTGAACAATGCTTTTGCAATTCTTTGTGAAAAGGTTTACAGTGTCAACCTTTATTTAATTGAAAGCAATCCTTAATCTATTTGATTATAGGTGAAGCTCCTAGCCAGGCACTGCATGTATATATGTCGATTTCAATTAGTAAAAGTTGTCACCTGATCATAATTGTATTTTGTAAACATAGAAAACCTGTGTTTTAATAATTTATCATATTTTTCAGCTTTAGACAATCTCAACTGAATATGTATCAGACCAAATTACTATAGAGGACTTACACCACATAACAAAGGAAGACATATGTCCAATGCAGCATATAGCCAAGACATCATACAATTCTGATGTAACGAAAACAGAAAACAAAGAAGACAAAACTCTTCGCAAAAAGAAAAAAGAAAAAAAGAAGACAAAACTAAATCTACAACAAGCAACTCATATAGTCCTCCCATGGCAATCCGTCTTGTTAAGTGACGTTGATTGCAAAAGAACTAGCTTCCCCGCTTATTAGATAAATATAGATTCATAGCTTGGGCCAAATCCAGTAGAGTTGAAAGAGAATTTCAACCATACCAATGAACAAGCTACAAAACCCAAACAAGACAACATTACCACAGCAGGCCCATCACACATCGGACCCAACTCTTCACATCATACTACTCCGTTTTCAGGCTCCAAGTCCAACGCTCCATATCACACACAACCCATGTGACCTCTGAGATGTTAACGGGCTCCCCCATCATCATGTGGTCCCTGAGATTTTTTAGGTTTTTCAGACCATAGGCTCTGATACTACTTGTTAGAGTGCGCCCTGGATCTGGTCCAACTCACTATACCCACGAGCTGGCACGCTATAATCCCTAGGTCCACCGGAGTCCACAACATACCCAGGCATTAGGCCTAACTCAACCTAAAAGACTAGCCTGATAGGTGAGGGCTGCCTTCGCCTTGTATTTTGCGCTCATGTGCCATCAATTACTAACGTGGGACTAAACCTAATGCCTGCCGCTAGGGGCGCTGGGCTGCCACGAATGTGGGCCCTCACCCCAGCAGTTGAGCAGAAACGCGAGCGATCCATGCCTTTGGTGGCTGACAAGTGACAAAGGAGATCCAAAAACTGTAGCACATCTGAGCAACCAAGGGGTGAAAGGAAAATCGGTGGTGCAGTCATGGCATGCAGCGACAGTGCTGCGTGGCCGGAGTTGTGGGAAGTTGGTGGTCTAGTCAGTTCTAGGGGAGGTTACCGCTTGTGTAAGGGATGGTGGCTTGCTTACAGTGGGCTTGTCATGTGACATTATGATACCTGATCATAATTCTATTTCTCTTATTAACACATTTGATGAATTCATAATGTAGATTGCAGATAGCATATTTAAACTCATTTGACTATTTATCACAGGTGGCTGATGTCCATAATGATCTTCGGGATCTGAAATTCATTGTTGATCCAGTAGAAGAGGATGCTGGAAGAGTAATTCTAGAGATGCTTCGGCATTCTAAAGTAACCCAAGAATTGGAGCTTGAGACTTTCCTAGTAGCAGCTTCGAAATTGAACATTACATCACCTAAAGCTATCCTAATTGAAAGAAGGGCAATCAAGAAATTACTTGCCAAGATCAATGGCACTGATCATAAAAAGGAAGGAATTCTTAAGTACCTCCTATATCTAGTTAGGAAATACGGGAAGAATGCCAAGCCAGAGACTGATGAAAGGAATCAAAGTCTGAATGTTGCAACTGAAGTTTTGAGTTTAGAATCAATTGTTAATGGCATCAATACTACGGAAAGATGCATTTCAGCTGCAGTGTCAGCCAGTATGAGATATGATGATCAGAATAGTTTATCTGGAGCAGCCAAACCGCCTCCAGAGTTCTGCTGCCCATTATCTTTAAAGCTGATGCGAGATCCTGTGATAATAACATCTGGAGAAACATATGAAAGAGAAAATATCGAGAGATGGTTCAATGAGGGATATGATACTTGTCCTAGGACACATATGAAGTTAAAAAACTTCACGGTAACTCCAAATACATGCATGAAGGCTGTTATTCATAACTGGTGCAAAGATCATGTGGTTGAATCTACTTATTTGCCTGAGCAATTTCAGAATTGTTATTCTTTATCAAGTTTGCACAATGTTTCCGCACCTCTTATTACTGAAAAGAATAGGGATTACACAGTTGATTATAGCAGTTCATCCTTTGGACAATCAGGTGCTAATTATATATCATCCCCCATGAGGGAAACAGAGCAGTCAAATAGTAGTTTTGACCAGTTTTATTCTAATGCCAATTATCAGTTGTATTTGTCCTTCTGCAACTTTGACAAGGCATTGTTCTTGGGTTTCTTTCATGACTTGTCCGAGCTTCCCTTTGAACTGCAAAAAAAGGCTGTCAGGGATTTGAAGAGTGTTTTGAGTGGTGAAAATCAAATTTGGCATTCTATGGTCTGCAATGGTTTTTTTGAAGCATTCCATGAGTTCCTTAAGAATGTCAGTGGAATTCACACACTGCAAGCTCGATGGGCTGGGATTCAGTTTTTTCTTGCTTTCCTTTCTAGTGGCAGGTATGAATACTCATGTCCATATTCTCCATAGCACTTCTTATTGGGGTTTTGGCGCTTGATTTTCCCATTTTGCTATCAACAATATGAAGTCCTAAATTGGCTTACCTTCTCCAATTATGAACTTGTACTTGGGTTTCCTTCTCGTTACGTAAATTGAATCATTGGATGCTAAGTATTAGACTCCAGTTATTTTTTTTGGGAAGAGTATTAGACTCCAGTTAGTTCTTATGTTTTCACTCCAATGCATAACTCATAAAATGTGTTTTTTTTCCTTTTGATCTAGGGCACGAGTTCCTTCAGTTTGTGAAGATGTGATACTTCTGATTACATCACTACTTGATTCGGAGTGCAAGCAGGAAGCTCTTCTGATTGTACATGAACTGATTCAGGAAAAAAGTTGCCGAAAATCTAGTCTCATGGACTCTGTTTTTTGTCCTTCAGTGTTTGGAGTTTTCGACAGTGGAGAAACCAAGTGCCTGGACCTTGCTCTGCAGATCCTCTGCAAGATTTCATCTGATAATGATATAAAATCTTACCTTGTTTCCTCTGGAATAGTATCGAAGTTATCTCCACTCCTCGGTGAAGGCAAGATGACAGAACGCTCTTTGAAGATTTTAAGGAACTTGAGCGATGTGAAAGAGACTGCAGGGTTTATAATCAGAACAAGCAATTGCCTTGGCTCCATTTCGGATCATCTGGACACCGGAAGCCACAGCGAACGTGAACATGCGGTGGTCATCCTTCTTGCTGTATGTTCCCATAGTTCTGAGGTATGTTCACTTGCTATGAAGGAAGGTGTCATCCCAGCCCTTGTTGACTTATCAGTGAGTGGAACCAAGGTAGCAAGAGATTACTCAGTCAAGTTGCTTCAGCTTCTGAGAAACTTCAAGCGAGGTGACCGCTGTTCAAGGGAGGTAGCTGCCGATCATGTTTCGAAGAACCCTCCCAATGATTCAATTTGCAAACAAATTGATATCAAAGTCAGCCCGGTATATTTCAAGAAAGCTCAACGTTTTCTCGAAACCTCGGTCGCTGACCCTGGTTTGAGAGATGGAAGGGGACGGTTGGATCAAGCCCTATTCCGCAGCACTAACTGCCTGATGTACAGATAGTCGCAGTAGCGTTTGTCCATATGAAATGCTTGAGGGAGGCTTTTTAAAAACTCACCATGTATTTCAAGAGAGTTTTTAATTTATTAGTTATTATTTTTATTTTCTTCACTAGGTGTTAGTGCGTTCACTACCAAAATGGTGTTCTCCTACAGCGCACTAAGTAGTAATAAGAACACTAGCACCAGTTGTAATATATGGGAATCCTCATTATGAGCCATTTGATATGGAAAAGCTCACTAAATGTTGAATGCTAAACATTAGGAGAACCACGTGTCATCAGAAGAAGCTGCAGATTTTGGTTGTGTTTAGAAATAGTAGGTGTATGCTCTATACTGTTTGAGCTCAAAACCTGTGCATCCTTGTCATAGCATCGTCGATTTTTGTTATTCTTATTGCTGTTTTTTTTGTTATCACTCAATTATTTTACATGTAAAATGATTTCTTTTACAAGTAAAACGTGAAATTAAAAGTTCAAACAGGGGCAATCAAACAAAAATGTACCATAACAACTGAATGTTGGAACCACAATGAAATGCAACCATAACAACGGGTCAAGATCGTTGAGCTTTCAGCAAACTAGAAAGGTGACAGGATCTTAATTGCGATGATGTGCAGCTATGCTATGTATTGGATAAGAAAAGAAACTTAGGTATTCGCGAAAGAAAAAAACAGGCGGCAGGAACCAAAGCTTTCCTAACAGAAAACAGCTATACATGCAACACTTATGAGCGAAATGTTCAACATTCAGACATGTTGCTATGATTATAAAGAAAACTATCCTTATCAGATAGCACAGTTTAACAATGATATCTGATTACGTACAGCGTCCGGGAAGCAAATATCTGACTTACACACGGTACAAATAATATGGAGTTGCTAGTTGCTATAGCAGTCATTCATAAACCGGCTTGTTGCCAAAGCTTCTTAATTTAACAGAATTCCATGTCTAATGTCTTGGGTCCACCTTTCTTTTTAACCTAGTCCCTTGTTCTGCCTATTTAGCTTGTCTTTGGCAGTGTTTACAGCCCGTTCTCTAGTACTCTGTAAATGCGCTTTTATGTTCATGAATTGTAAAATAATTTTGAAAAAATCACTGTCTTTAGCATTATAGGTTGCGCTGATTTCACCTGCAAAAAGAAAACGTTCCTGTGAACGTATGATACTTGTACTTTTATGTACTTATTAACTAATATGCATTTTCCATTGATACATATTACACATAGCTCATTAGTGAAGAATTAAGAAGGTTTGAACTCTTATTTTTTTTATAAAAAGGAGATTACCTTGTTTTTTTAAGAAAGACAATAACAAGGTTTGATACATAATGGGAAAACCAGTTTCAAAGCCAAAACGCTGGAAACCAAAAAAACAGAGAACCAGACTCAGTTCGCTAAGCGGGGGAAGCTATTAGCGTCTAACAGAGGCAAACAGAGAGCTACTCAATACATCAGCACAATTTCTGAACACTGCCACAATTCTTCTGTGTCATCTCTCATCTTGAACTTGTCATTCTCCCTGCACAAATCTGCCCACATCTGCACAAAGTTGATAGCCATATAGATCACTGGATTTGGGTTCAAAGGGAAATTCTTTTCAATAGCCATTTTATTATGGTTTTTCCATACAGCCCAAGCCACTCCAGCAAAAAAGGCACAACATAGCCTTTTAGACACTCCCAACCTCCGTGGCAACCAATGGGAGATTAACTTCTGAATGGACAATGGAAAGCCCTGAAGATTAAAAGCATCTCTATACATCACCAAATATATTGAGAAAACACATTCAAATAAGATACAGTTCACAGTTTCCGTCTTAGCACAAACACAACATAGATGTTCTATGGTTACAACATACTATAGTTCGGACTCTTATTGTAAACTACAGATTGTTAGGTGTAGCACCCTAGAAGAAAACACAATTATCCTCTAGAGAATAACCACACTACACTACAACAACAGAGTATGCTGAAGCAAAAACACATCATCCAGACTAGAAAATAAATTAAATTTTCTGCTATAATATAACAATAAACAAAGTTGAGCTACAACAAGCAACTTTCAAAAAAAGAAGCAAAGATACAACTCCAACATCAAAGAAAACTCAGTACATGCAAGCATGCTGCTATTCCCATCCCACTAAGCATCCTCATAGATTATCTACAAGAGATCAAAAAACAAGCATATTAAGTTTATAAAAAAAAACTTAGCAAGCAAGCTACTTTGACCAAGTTATTAAAATAGTTTTATGAAACATCAAATTTAAATATCATAATAATAGATACATTAATTTTTTCATATAGAAACATAATTATACTTCAAAGTGCAATTTATGTTGTAATGCAGTGCATGATTTCACTTCTACCCACATGTCCCAAGGAGAGGGAGTGAGGGGTGCAACCACATTGTTCATTTCAACATGCCTGGTACGTACCACACCAATCCAGCTATAGTTTTTTCAAATGCACATCAATAGGAAGAGTGCTAACGCAAATGTTGCAATGTATACACTTCATGTACTTCATAATTCAACAGTAGTGCCACAAGATGTAAAATCATAAGTAAAACAAACAACTTTAAATTTCAGATTATATGGCTAGTATGAGATACTGAAAATTTAGTGGAGGAAATTCAAACAACAAAGCAAAAGTAAGTGGACCATACCACCATGTTTACTTGTCTCCAATGAAATATGATTGCTCTATGTGTGATCCGAAGCACTACCACCTGCTTAAGTAGTATAATATCAGAGAGATAGAGAGAGAGAAGAGAGAGAGAGAGAGAGAGAGAGAGAGAGGGAGAGAGAGATCTCATTTTAAAAAAATACAAACAGTAGGTAAGCACTCCTACACCCAACCCGACATACAAGCTAAACAACAAACAAAGCGCCAAGTCGAATGCAGCAGTGGCGCTTCACCTTTTTATATCTTTTAATACATAAAGGATATGATGGAAACCAAATACATTTTTAGAATCTATAGACGATTACCTACACTTTCATAGATAGCTATATTTTTACTATAACTTTAAGATGGCCTAATCCACAGTTGAAATAGACTTTGGAATTTGCTCGAGAATTGAGATAGCAAGCTTCACATTTTCAGATCTCCAATTCTTAAGCCCAAAATTTATGAAATTTAAATTGGGAGCAGTGTTGGCATCTCATAGTGTTATCAGAATAACAACGCTACAAGATGTATGGTAACTGATTAACTTGTTTTTAGCAACTAGTCACCTATCTCTTACCTTTACTCTTAAGCATGGAACTAGGTTGTCATCCCCAATTATATAGCTAGGAATAATTATTGGTATTAAATTAATCTATCATTTTATGTGCTAGGTAGAATTGAATAAAGATGATTATATATATATGAACTAAGAATGATTCTGCAAGCGGATAAATAATTATACCATTGTAGCATTTTACCTAGAGTATTGCCAGGTTGTCATTTATATTCTACCACTGGGAAGGTATGGCTAAACCCATAATCTATAGTATTGATAACACTTATATGTAGTGAATAAGAGATGTAGCCAATGTCAAACTCTCCTCAGGAATGTGTCATAAGATAAATAGATAAATAATAAATATGATCAGTCATAATAAAATACTACTAATTCACTCAGAGCAATTTAGCATGTTAACGTTGTCTAACACAAATATAGAGAAATAACTCCTAAGTATTCTAGATACAGTCAAAGCTACATCAACTAGTGCAAGTATGTCTAACAATCATCGTTAAATAATACTACTGTTGATGGTTCAAATCCAACCGTCAACTAACCTTCCAAAGTGATATAAAAGCAAACCATCTACCTAGAAGTAGGGCTTTGACTAACGAATTCCATGAGTTTTGGTGAATCAGTGGTTTCGCAGGCATACACTGAAAATGACACACTTTTGAGCTATAATACAACATTGAATGCAAGATTGGACGCCACGGCCACGCAAGAAGATTCCAGAAGGGATGAGAAGACTGTGCACCGAAGGAGAGGCCGAGGAGGCCCGAGGTGGGATCGGCCAGTCTGCCCAGGGGCCCACTCACGGCCCGCTTCATCCAGGTTGCTCCACCGCCTTTAAGGTTTGATCTCCACCATCCCTAAAGTCGGTTTGATCTAAGGGCTCACGTTGATTCGCCAAGGCTATAAAAGGAGAGGCAACCCCCCGGGAGGAGGATCTATTTTTTTGAAAAAAAGAAGAGCTTTATTGAGAAACCCTAGTGAGGATCCCGGGAGTTGTCCCTTGAACGGATGACCTCTCTAGAGTTAGCATTCTAAGAGAGAGCTAGTTCTATACCTCTAGAAGTTAGTTCGATATCAGAAATGGAGAGATAGAGTCAGAGAGAGAGTTTTGGAGGAAGTATCGGCCTGTCGGTGCTACCTCTACGGCTTGTATCTGAGATTGCTTAGGAATCGACTTCAAAGTTCAAGTAAGTAACATGTTTACCTTATTTTACTGGTTTACAACTCTTTTGAGTACTTTAATCCTTGTAGCTCTTGGGTTGGAGTAGTATTCGTAGTGTAAGTGTGGTGCTTAGACTCCGTTACTTGTAGATGTACCCTATCTTTTGGATTTGGTGGTAGCTCACGGAGGTCACTTTATAGCTCTGTTGAATCTTATATAATCCACTATCCCATCGGTAGGCTGAGCAGGAGAATAATTGGTAGTTGAGCTACAGTTTTGCATGTGTTCCTCTATCCAATTTCCCAGTAAAGCAACTTAGATATACTTACTAGAGCCTAAATTAGAAGCCTTAGTTGTCTTCTCTATATCCCTATCTTCTACAGCCATATTTGCTACTCAGGTGGTTAAGTTGTAGTTTAGAATACCCTCACACATCTTTCTTTGGGTTCGATATTAAAACTGGGTCTATTCATCTGGTGAAGTGCTACATCATATCTGTGCGCTTGCGGATTATTCAGTAGGCATTAACAGATACCAACAACTACCATAATTCTCAAACACATCGGAGCAATGTACAGGAAATGATGAGTACATGAACCTTATGTATATAAATATACTCTTAACCTGACAATCCCACTCTACCAATCCACCATACGGGAGAAGGCCTACAAAGGACTCAATGGATCTATCACATCTACGATCTACCTCATGATCTGGCACAACTGGGGATGTTTGCAAATAGGTAATGCATCTAGGCCCCATGCCTACATACAACCTATCAATATAATTGAATAGATGAGCGCTATACGAACCAGTGCATGAATATGATAGCAAACTAACTATACTAGACATATTGAAGTAGACAATGGACAATATAATGAAGAACATAATGATGAAGAACAATGTTGCTAGTAATGATCGTACAAACGCAGATATTACAATAAGAAAGAAGAGAACTTGAGAACTATACTGAACTTTTCTCTTCTTGTCAACTTTGGAAATCCAAGCTCACTGAAGAACTTGACTTTCTCCACTCTAGATCTAACTAAGCTAAACTATGAACTAGAGAGGCTCTGAATGAACTATGACTTCTAAACTCTAGATGACTTGATCATCAGATGACTTGAATGAGGTATTGAATGAATTAGGGTTTCCTGGGGGGTCTGGTCGTGTATTTATAGCCCGGTGGGATGCACGTCGTCCGTTGGATCAAACCGACTTCACGTAGGGCTGAGATTGATCCTCAATGGTAGTGGAAGAAGCTCATGGAGACTGGCACGTGAGTCCCACAGGGGGTGCCGGCTTGGGTGGTGGGGCCAACTGGCCCCACCTGGCGGCGGCTGCGCCTCCCATTCGCTCTGGTGTCTTCTCGGATCCTTCGGAGTTTGGTGGAGTATTCCTGAGTTGCAGATAATTCTGTGATATATTTTGATAATTAAATCCCTTTTCTGTTATTTTTTGGATTAGTCCCTAGAATTTGATAAATCACCTAAACTCGTGGAAATTGTCAGATAAAACTCTAGCCTTCTAGATATTAATGTTTTTTCATGTCTTTTGATATATTAAAAGTTGACGCTATCCACCGTCAACAAGCAGGTAATTTCATAATCTATAACTTTAATCTTATGAATTTTCACTTAAAGGGCCAATTAAATGGCCCTAAGCATGACCTAATCTTAACCAAAAATCCTGCCGAGGAAACATTACATTGAGTTTTGAAAATATATTTCATTATCCAAAAATCATGATCCTTGCCAATATACAAAGCTAATGAAATTTAAAAATATTTTATAATATGTAAAGTCCTATCATGCCTCTAAGGTTCTTAGAATCCTCCTAGACCCACTTCTATCTACAACTTTGTTAGAGAATGATAACCAAAATAGAAAAGAGCATATCTCTCAAACATTTGGGATAAAATTATGAAATTCCACAAGCTAACAGATATTGAGGTACTCTAGAACTCTGTCTTTCATCACAACATCTAATTTATATGCCAATTGGCTTAATTGTTCTTGCAAGAAAAGCTACATAAATCCAAGGAATGATATCCCAACAAGTTTTCTTCCTGTCTAATCTAGTTATGCCCAAGGCCAAACCCACCATAGACATCTTATTTCTACAGGGAAGGACGGAATCCTTGTCACCTTGGTTACCCCCAAACCGAAGAGCAGCAGGAACAGATGGGTTAGGATCGATCTCCACGGAAGATGCACCTCTTCTTGCTCCTCCTGATGTCCCCAATTCATTTTGCTATATTCCCCAAGGATTTGATGTCGCAATGGAGAGATTTAGGGCAAAAATAGGAAAGAGATGATACACTAACAAAAAATGCAAGGGAGAACAACACAACGGACGATGATGAAGGCACTGGCAGCAAGACCTGAAAGGCTAAAACCTTCTTCTCCCTTCTCCCTCTTTCCTCTTCTTTATTTATTTTGGCAAGCCTAGATAAAAATTTCGGAAAGAAACTACATAAAACCTCTCGCAATCACATGCTTTTGTGTCGTGCTTGTGCAAAATTTAAGTAAAATATGAAAAATAAGTTTTGGTCATCTATGGCTTGTTGACTGAAACTTCCTTGAGGTAGTTCATCCTCTATAGGTTTGCTAGCACTTCTTTGATTTCTTTCCTTTATATGTTTAGTGCTATCTTAGTGGTTCACCTTTTCTCATGAAAAAATGTGGTCAAAATGCTTTGTAAATCATAGATCTATCATATGATTAGTTTGAGCATCTGCTAGTGCATGGATTTATTGCTATACTCACGTGACAACATGTTTTCATTCTGGACGTTCTACTCATAAAACTCCTCATGTGTATGTCCCTATGCATTTTATAGCATATTTTGAGGGGGGTTGCAGTTTTGGGTTGCTTGTGTGCATGTGTCAATAGAGTGGAGAAATTTTCCAAATAAAGAATAAAGGGAGAATGAGTTGACGTGCATACAATGTGAGATTATAATAGTTTAGGGGGAGGTTGAATTTGGGGATGTTTTGGTAGTTGTTGAGCCTTTGCCTTTTCTATAGGGACTCGTAGTGTTTCTAGTAGTGTTAAGCCCAATCTACCTCTTCTTGAGGATTACATACTCTCTTCGTTCCAAATCATTAGTCACTCCAACTTTATTGTAAAACCAAAGCATCTTAAGTTTGACCAAAATTATAGAGATACTTACAAAGATTTGACATCAAATATGTATACTGTGAAAACATAATTAATGAATCTAATGATACCTATTTGGTCATAAATGCTATTAGTTTATTATCTAAATTTGGTAAAATCTGAGATGCTTTGATTGTCTAATAAAATTAAAATGCCTTATAGTTTGGGGTTGAGGGAGTAATTGTTTTTGTCTATTGGTTGCATCAAGCCGTTACCCATTGTCTTTGGGACCAATATTTGCTCATTTCAAATGACTTTGCTTTGGCTTTTCATTGGCTTTTTGTCATTTGGTTGAGTTTTAGCTTTTTATTTTGGTTTTGATCAATCTCCTTGTGTTAGTGTTGACAATGTACTCATCAAGAGGGAGATTGCGAACAAATGGTTGACATGTGCACATGTGTGTCGATTGATAATGAGTGAGTGTCAGGAGATAATCAAGCTTAGAGTGAGTGTGGTGCTATGCAACATGTCTCTTGGCTTGTGGTGTGTAAGTGTGGAGCACAAAGACATTCGATAACTATGGAGAAGATCAAGCAGGCTCATGCTGCATCGATGGGTTGGAAGAAGTGATGGACATAAGAGAGCAGACTGAGGGACTGAGGGGCCAGAAGGCTAACCATGGGTGGTTGACACTTGGGGACATCGATGAGTAAGTGTACATGTTGAGGAGCAGACCATGTTAACCAAGTCAAGATGGCTATTAACCAAGTCAAGGGGAGATGCAAGAGGACTTAGCGGTTGGACAATCAACGACAAATGGTGATACACGTTGAGATCATGGAGGAGGTGCAGAAGATACGCTTCTCCAGCTGGGTTTAGTGGTTTGGGCCTGAAACCACTAGCGGACGGTTTATTGGTTTGGGCCTCAAAACCCAAGATGGATTGTGGGATGGACTTTAGGGAGGTACATCATATCATAGTTAAGCTTGCATCAAGGCAAAGCAAAGTCATGAAGAACTCATGCCCATCGAATGCTTAAATCTCAAGTTGGGTCATTTTGCCCATAGGGGCTTAAGTGGTTCAATCAAAATATCTAAGGGCATGTTAAGGATTGTATAGGAGCTCTACAAATAAGAGGGTGGCTGCTCCTAACCAGCCCATCTCTTCTAGAACTTCCATTTGAGTCTCTAGGTTTTAGTTCTCTAGTTTCCCAAACTCTGTAATTAGAGAGATCCACAGTCAAGAGTTTGCACCTCTGTCTGTGTAATCCTATCATCAATGGCAAGGGGACTGACCTTGTTCAAGTTAATCTTGCAGCAATAAAGCTATCATTGCTCTAATATCACTGTCACAAGATGTTGTGTTTGAATAATTTTAGTTTTTCCCTTCTTGTTCTACCACTCTTGTGCTTTTAATTGATTTTGATTTTAGGGCAATTTAAGTGGATGAATTCTTCATGAGCATTTAGATCTATCACTTCGAGAAAAATTTGAGAAAACCCTATCCTTTTTATGGATTTTTTGTCTACATTATTTCCTTGACTTCTGGGTGATAATCTTTGAGGATTAGCATCTAACTCCTCTACACAATTTTAAAAGTTTTGGAGCTTGTTTGAATTTGTCTAAGCCTACTCAGGCCGATTTGAAAAACTAGCTCAGGCTAATTTTTGGTGCTTCGATTGACCTAATTTCGGTTGAGATCTTCTCCCTAGTGCTTTAAGCTCCTACACCAAGTTTAAAGTCCGTTTGAAATCATTTGATAGGTTTTTGAATTTTTCTACTCGGTAAAAAAAATAGCTTAGGCCTATTTTGCAAAATGGCTCATGCCGGTTTTTGCTAATCGTTTCCAAGGTTGCTTGTTTTGTCTTTATATTACTTCTTATTCAATGATTGTTCCGTTGTGTCCTTGTGTCTCTCTTGAGTGCATCTAGCTACTAGTTGGCGCCTGTACTCGAAGTTTTTGTTGTTTTGAATGCTTGGTTGGGCGGTGCTTGAAATGGTTGAAAATCGAAAGAAATTTGGATTAGGTGCCCATTCACCTCACTCTGATCGCTTTGCTCAGTCCTTCACAAGCTTTTATCTCTTTTGATAAAATGTGTCACTTATCTACGTTCTAGATTAGTCGGCAGGCAATAATATTTTCTCAATCAACAACACTAGTGGTCTTTTGCCCTCTGTCATTACGCCTAAACTGATTAAATATTAGAGGTGAAGCTAGTAGGGACGCTGTGATACAAATTTGTTAAAATCTCTACAACTCTCTATCTCTACAACTAAAAAGAGTAAAAAAATTAGTTTTATTTTGTGCGGTAAATTTTTAGGCTCGCCTACTCCCTACTGCGTCCGATCCCTTCCCCTTTGTAATTTTCTTCAACACTACTACATGCGATCCCTTCCCCTCCGTAATTTTCTTCCACACCGTCATTTTCTTTCCTTTTCTTTCCTCGGTCTCCCGTGTATTTCCTCTTCCGCTGGGATTAGGTTTTGAGATTCATTTCTGAAAAAAATTCGGAGCTCACCGAATTGGACGAATTTCGGAAAATTCGGGCCGGTATCCAGTCAAAATTTGAATGAAATTTGAGCAAATTTGAACAAATATGAATAGAACTTCCCCCAAACTATCAGAGATGTCAGTGGGCTTGGAGAGGGTGCATGCGGCACCAGCGTGGAGCACACAGATGGCGCGGAGGGAAGCGACGACGCGCTGGTGGCAACCGGCGGTGCATCTGTCAGTGACCTCGCATCAGATGCAGTCATGGCGCGGCGAAGGGCCTCGAGGAGCGGCCATGGCTTGTGGGTGGCGTCGAGGAGCGTACCTGGTGCGAGTTCGGATGTTGGGAAGCAACCATGGATCCCGCACGGTGGCTGCAGCGGAGATGACGCTCCGGCGGCGAGCAGCAAAGACAATGCTCCGGCGGCAGCGAGCAAGAACAATACGCCGGCTGCTAGCGTGACTGCGTGAGGGAGTTTTCAGGGTTAAGGAATATTCGTGGACTCTTCTTGGGCTATAAAATGGGCTGAAATTTTAAATCGGGCCGAAATATTTTGACTGGTTTGCATTATCTTGGGCCAGGCCGAAATGGATGAATTTCGGTGAGATTCGTTTAATTCGGGCCGAATCCCAGAACCATACTGGGAACTCGGAAAGATCACAATTCACAATTCACGCGCTTGCATCTGGAGAACTTCTTGCAGGTGACGGCACTGCACGCGGCGGCAATCGCCTGCTCGTGCTGGCGCTTGCTCCCAGAGAACTTCTTGCAGGTGATGGCACCGCATGCGGCGGCAGTCGCCTGCTCGTGCTGGTTTCCCTCGGACAACATCAGGTAGTGGCGGGGCGAGCTGTGGTGGTGCTCGTCGTAGGCGGCGGCGAAGCCCGCAGTGTCAACGACGAAGTAGCGCGAGGCGGCATGGCGCACGGCGACGACGGCCGTGGAGAAGAGCATGATGCCGACGAGGGCCGCCTGAATCACCGCCGAGAGCTCCAGTCCCAGGCGCCACCACCTCGGATCCGCTGAGTGCCGCTGGCGTCGTCATCGTCCAGGTTCAAACTCTCCTCCTCCTGCTCCGTCCTCACCTGGGACTCGACGCCGCTCCGCCATCTCTCGCCTGCGTCCGGCCGCGCACTCGCCAGAACGGGAATTGCCGCGCCGTGGGCGCCGCTGCAACTCCTAGACCTAACCCTCAGCTCAGCGGTAATTCTCATCTAGGCTAACTATGTTCATCTACTATCAATTTGCGGCAGGTAATTTGTTCGAATTGGCGTCCTGGGCACTTGCACCTGCAGAAGCCAATGCAATAGCTGATCCATTAATTGTTAATTGTTTAATTCATCAAGGGAGCCAATGCCTGTTTCGTACTCAGGTTGCCGGTAATTTGTTCTAAATTTAAGCCATTGCATAATATGATTTGCTCTAAATTTAAGCCATTGCATATTATGAGATGTTCTAATTTCTAAATTTGTAATTCAATATACCTTTTTAGAACATATAAGATGTTGTCTAACTTAATATATTTTTCAATTTATTTTCTAAATTTCTTATATATAAATATAGTACTATATATTAGATTGTCATGCTTGTTTAAGAGCCCTAGGAATAGGAATTATTGAGACGGCTCTGGTATTACTTCATGAACTTGCATCTACGTGCATGCATGCTTGTGCTAAAAGTAGTGATTTTTCTATCCACGTTATAGGCCGCATGCATGGAATCGGACACTGTTGATTGTTTTTCTATGTACTGCTTTTATGTTGTTCTTCCAGAATCTGCCGTTCTCGATTTGGCCTTCATTTGTTTGATCTATGGTACCCCCCCCTCCTCTCTCTCTCTCTCTCAATTTGTTCTTTTTTTCTTCAGCAAGCACGCAACACCCATGCTTGACTGTCTGCTGCGGTGGAATCTTCTGCAGAGCAGCTCTTAGTTGAGCTCCGAGATCCATGAATGCAGCTCTACAGTTTAGAGAAACAAGTTGATGTGTTGCGCAATGAGAAGGATTTTGAAAGGCAATTAAATGAGCCTCAAATATTGAGATAAAGGCAAGTGAGCAACATGGAAGAATTGAGGAATTGACTGATGACCTAAGCAGGAAAGACCAAGGTTGGCTAACATTTTGGTTCAATTCCTTCAGATTTATTCACTGTTGCATGTTCTCATGTAATGTTTCAGCCACTTGCGTTTTGTTTACTGCTACATGTTCTCACATAATGAAAACAAAACAAAAAAAAAAAGTTCCTTCTTTTGGTTGCTTATTATACCTTTTTGGTAAAAATAGGATCTCTGATAGCTAAATCAGATGATCTCATCTCATATAAACAATTTCATTATATTATTATAATAGAAAGAGCACTGTTGCAGTTCACATGCATTCTGAGAGTACCAATGATTATAATACCACTCGATTTCCTGTGTACACGGATATGTTGGATAGAAGATCTTTGATATCTGAATCAGATGATTTAAGAGTTATGTAGCGTTCCTGCTGGGAAGTGGCGGCGACATCAATCTACGAATGGGGCTGGAACGGCGCTAAAATGTGGCTTTCAGAAGTGCTCTGGCTGGCCCTGCTGAAGAACAAGAAAGAAAGGAGAGGGGGATGAAGAGAGAGAGGAAGAGAGCAGAGCATCAGTCCATGCTTTATGAAAACTCATGCAATTTGGTAGTTCACTGCAAAAGAATTTTATGAAAATTATGCCCAAAACATCGTTTCTTTGGTAATAGTACAATGCAATTGAAACTTGAATTTTTCTGGCATTATTTATAATTTATATTGTTTGAAATCTTTTCCTATCTCTGTGGTTTCTTTTTTAAATAGCAAGTTAACGCTAAGCCTGGAAGATGTTGAATTTCAGGTTTGCTTTTCAACACAGTTCAATATTTCTGACATCTTAAATCATTTTAAGATTATATCCTTATGTTTCTTTTAGCTACCTTAGTTTAATATAAGTATATCTATTTATTTTGGTTAGTATTGAACATGACCAGTTCCTTACTGCACTGTAACAACTAACAATCAGGAACATTATTGTTTTCCTTTTACCAAAGTAACTTTTGGTTTCAGCTGACCGCTGTTCCTGATGGAGTACTTCACTACTTTCTGCTGTTAGATAATTTACTCCTCTCAAGGTAAACCCTCTCTCTTCTTGTAATTGGTTCTTTCCTACTGTATGTTTGTCCTAAACACAACATTAAACCTAGACTGATTAGCAATGTTAGTGATTTTCTTGGATTATTTGAGGTTAATTGCTTGAAGCCTACGTGGAGTTTGAAAAACAACTGTAAGCAGAAAATGCACTATCGATGGCAGCTGCCCAGACAACTTATATTTCCTAACTGTGACATATGCCAACTTTTACTGTTACAACAAATAATAAGAACGCTAGACACTTTCTCAGCAATGATATGTGCAGAATAAGTCATGATATGTGCATGATCAGTGGCTTAGAAAGTGAAGCTGGCCATGCTATAGTCAAGTGTCCCCTTGCAGATCTCTCCTGCATGTAATGAGGAAAAAAAAAAATCAGGTCTCCAATGAGGAACAGTGTAGGATCGTTGAATCAGAATTGTAATCCGATCATGGGATGTTTAGAAAATGAAGTGTTCTTGAGTGGAGAGATTCGTTAAAAGGTGGATCCCTTATGCTGTTGACAAATCTGCAAAGGCAGGCTTCAATGAAGATGTTTCAGAGGTACATTGAGGCGTTGACTGCACTAGAGAATGCCATTGTTTGGATATCTCTGCCTCTCAACTCTTCTGTTGGTCTGTACTCTTTAACTTTTGTCCACTGTAGTTCTGATATCTGGGCTGGTAATTCTTCTCTAGCGAGTCAACGACTGGGTTATATGGACACTAGGAGTTTTACGAGGCACTAGACTTGCTTCTGATATTTCATCGATCGATAGTTCTCTTTGACAAATTGCCAGTTAGCATAGAATGTCCTCTTGCTGAGCTCTGGATTGTACTTGAACAAGAGCAAATAGGAAGCCAACTGAATCTCTATGCATCTTTTCAAAACCATGACCTTATCCAATTCTCATTGTATTTGTTGAGTGGCTTTGATTATGATAGGAACCTGGGTCCTTCCCTTGACTGTGCGGAGGTTGTAGTGGTGGGTGATCGGGGGTCGAGGCTTGAATCGCAATGGACCACGGCTAGCTATATAGCCCCCTAGCTAGTGCCTTTGAGGTATAATAATCGGTACTGAGATTCTTAAAATGGTCCTGCTTTTAGCAATCAGAATCACCGCGTACAGATAATTGGTATTGTCGCTGGTCTGCAGTTGATAGTGCCGATTGTTCGGCATTTCTTAGGCTTTCTATCAGTGTACGTGAAAATGCCTCTTGCAGCTTTGGTCTATGGCTCTATGCTAAGGCCCTGTCTGTCAGAAACTTATTGAGGGACTTGAAGTTTGGTTTACAGTGCAGCCCTTAAATTTTTATAGCCTAAAGCGAAACTAAAAATATTGATCTCTTAATATAAATACTAAAATATTAATTGCTGTATACTATATAAAAATATTAGGTAAAAGAAAATTTGTAGAACATAAAATTAATCTCAAATAGTTTATGGTTCGAAGTTATATAGCAAAAAGTGAACTGAAAATATTAAAACCAATAAATTATGTGAAACCAGAAAATGATTATGTGCAAAAAAGACCCTTAAGCATACTAGAGACCCCTAAGCATACTAGTTTGGATCAAAACAATACTACTACAGGACTGGCCTTTGGTCGCGTGGGCCAAATCGGCATTTGCCTCGGCAAAAATTGCGCCCGGGACTAAAAACCCTTTCAATCCCAGTTGTTAACACCAACCAGGACTAAAAGTCCCCCGTCCAACGGCTATGGTGTCAGGCATGTGCAGTGGGGACTTTTAGTTCCGGTTGATATTACCAACCGGGACTAAAGGCCTATCTTTAGTCCCGGTTGGTGACAACAACCGGGACTAAAGGTTTTGTCCCGGTGTGTGACACCAGCTGGGACTAAAGATAGGCTTTTAATCCCGGTTGGTGTTAGGAACCGGGATTAAATGTCCCCCCCCCCCCCATATTTGAATCCTTCTTCGTCCCCCCGCCGGAGCCCGAAGCTTTCACTTGTTCTTTGTTCTTCATGTGTTCTTGCTTGGTTTTTGCTCACATCTCCGGCCATTGATTAATTTCGTCACTTCTACGCCGTCATCGACTTGTTAAGAGGTCACTAGCTTCATCTTCTCAAGTTTTAGCAGCAGCATATGCCATTTTGTGGTGTTATATATGTGGTTTTTTATTTTTTGATTTCTACACTATTTTAAACTCTAATTACTTAATCGTTTGAATATTTCAATGTAGGTAACTACAATTAGTACCCAAAAAATTAGTTTATACCTTTTATTACTATTATGTCTACTACATTTTATGGTTTAGTTAGAAAAATACTGAATTTATGGTTTTTATTATAATTAGTTTATTGAAAAATTAAAATTTTATAATACTTTAGTTTATAATTTGTGATCGGGTTAATTAGTTAATTATAACTAAGTATGAATAAAACACTTCAAAGATTAGTTAATTATAACTAAGTATAAATAAAAAATTTGTTTAGAAAAAATTAAAAATAGAGAATTTTAGGTTATTTGTTAGTTTAATTTGTGTATAATTAATTAAAAATTTGTAATACATTATTTTATAATTTATGATTATGTTAATTAGTTAATTATAACTATTATGCATACCGCATTTCATGGATTAGTTAGACAACTAGAGTATATTATGGTTTTTTTAATTTCATTTGTTTAGAAAAATAAGGAATAGCAAATTTTAGGTTATTTGTTAGTTTAATTTGTCTATAAAAACTTAGAAATTAATAATACCTTCCATTTGCTAGTATGCGCATGATAGATTATGTGATATGTCATTTGAGGTATTTTATTTTAAATTTTATTTGTGTAGTAAATGAGGTATTTAATTTTATTTAATTGTGGAATATGCCATATAATGCAGACAATGACACGTCATTGGATGTACAATGCCGATCGCCGCTCCAAAAAATTTATTGATGGTGTGCATTATTTCTTAAGAGTGGCCGAGGTAAACAAACCAGATGGATTCATATGTTGCCCATGTGCCTTATGTCAGAATTTGAAGGAATATTCTAGCTCTAGAAGTATTCACTCACATTTGTTGAAGTCGGATTTCATGCCAAACTATATTTGTTGGACCAAGCATAGAGAAACCAGGATTATGATGGAGAAGGTGAAGAAGAACAATTGGAGCCCCGACGACATTATTGCTCAATACGGTGACTTCGATGATACTTGCAATGGGAGAAGCTGAAGAAGAGGCAGGTACAGAAGACACACCTGCTGAAGATGATGCTCTTAGTGATGTCATTCGTGATACACAGAAAGATTGCGAAAGTGAAAAAGAGAAGACACAGTTTGACCGCATGCTAGAAGATCACAAGAAATTACTATACCCATCCGCCTAAGATGGGGAAAAAAAATTGGGTACAACACTTGAGTTGTTAAAATGGAAGGCACAGAATAGTGTATCCGATAAGGCATTTGGGCAATATTGAAGATCCAAAAAAAGATGCTTCCGAAGCCTAACAAATCGCCCACTACTACGTATGAAGCAAAACAGGTTGTCTGCCCTTTGGGATTAGAAATCCAGAAGATACATGCATGTCCTAATGACTGCATCTTGTACCATGGCAAGGACTACGAGAATTTGGATGAATGCCCCATATGTAAAGCATCGCGATATAAGATCAGGCAAGATGACCCTGGCGATGTTGAGGGGGAAGAACGTTCTAGGAAGAAAATCCCTGCCAAGGTTATGTGGTATGCTCCTATAATACCACGCCTGCAACGTCTTTTCAGAAACAAGGACCATGCAAAGTTGTTGCGGTGGCACAAAGAAGATCGTAAGGTTAACAATATATTGAGACACCCTGCTAATGGGTCCTAGTGGAGAGCAATTGATAGGGAATTTCCAGAGTTTACAAAAGACGCAAGAAGCTTAAGGTTCGCTTTAAGTACGGATGGTATGAATCCTTACGGAGAGCAAGCAGTAGTCATAGCACTTGGCCTATTACTCTATGTATCTACAACTTTTCTCCATGGTTATGCGTGAAGCAGAAGTTCATTATGATACCAGTGCTCATCCAAGGCCCAAAGCAACCCGGCAACGACATCGATGTCTATCTGAGGCCATTAGTTGAGGAACTACTTTTATGGAGCCAAATAGGTGTCCGTGTGTGGGATGAGTACAAACAAGAACACTTCGACCTGCGAGCATTGTTGTTTGTGACAATCAATGATTGGTCAGCACTAAGTAATCTTTTAGGTCAGACAAATAAGGGATATAATGCATGCACACACTATTTTGATGACCTTGACAGTATATATTTGAAAAAATGTAGAAAGGTCGTGTACCTTGGGTATCGTCGATTTCTTTTTATGAATCATCCAGTTAGAAAGAAAGGCAAGCATTTTAAAGGTAAGCCAGACCACCGGTGCAAGCCTCGCAACAGAACTAGGGAAGATATAATTGAGATGGTCAAAGATGTGAAAGTAGTCTTTGATAAGGGACAGGGCAGCGAACCTGTTCCGAAAGACGCAACGGGTCACACACCCATGTGGAAGAAGAAGTCAATATTTTGGGAGCTACCATATTGGCAAGTCCTAGAGGTCCGCAACGCGATCGACGTCATGCACCTAACAAAAAATGTTTGTATCAACCTTTTAAGATTCATGGGAGTGTATGGGAAGCGTAAAGATTCACTTGAAGCACGACAGGGACTTGCAAATAAGATGAAAGAACGAGACAACCTTCATCCAGAGAAGACAGATGATGGACACCATTACTTAAGACCTGCTAGCTACACTTTGAGCAATGAAGAGAAAGAAATCATGTTTGAATGCTTAAGTAGTATCAAGGTCCCATCTGGTTTCTCCTCCAATATAAAGGATATAATTAATGTGCAAGAGAAAAAATTTCTAAACTTAAAGTCGCATGACTGCCACGTGCTTATGACGCAATTGCTTCCTGTTGCTTTAAGAGGAATTCTACCTCCACATGTACGTCTGGCCACCGTGAAGCTATGTGCATTCCTCAATGCAATTTCTCAAAAGGCAATCAATCCACTGGAACTAGCTACTCTACAGAATGGTGTGGTTCAATGTCTTGTCAGCTTTCAGTTAGTGTTCCCTCCATACTTCTTTGATATCATGACACACCTCCTAGTTCATCTGGTCAAGGAGATCAATATTTTTGGTCCTGTGTTCCTACATAATATATTCCCCTTTGAGAAGTTCATGGAAGTCCTGAAGAAATATGTTCACTAGCGTGCTCGGCCAGAAAGAAGCATCGCAAAGGGCTACGGGACAGAGGAGGTCATTGAGTTCTGTGTTAACTTTATTCCTAAACTTAATCCAATTGGTGTTCCTGAATCACGACATAAGGGGAGACTGACTGGAAAGGGAACACTAGAGAAGAAAACATATATCGATACAAGGGACGATTATTTCAATAAAGCGCACTACACTGTTCTTCAAAACTCCTCTGTGGTGGAGCCGTATGTCAAGACACACAAGGACTTCCTACAATCCCAGTTTCTCGGGAAGAATGAAGCTTAGATTGCATATGGACACTTTCAGCGATTAGTTGCAAAAAGAATGTCAGGGTAATGACAAGATTGATGAGCAACTGTATTTGTTGGCTAGGCAGCCATTGTGGCACATCCTCACGTACAAAGGGTATGAGATAAATGGAAATCAATTTTACACACTAGGCCAAGATAAAAGAAGCACGAACCAAAATAGTGGTGTTTGCGTAGATGCCATAGACCCGAATGGATAGAGGCAAACATATTATGGCCGCATAGAGGAGATTTGGGAACTAGACTACGCACCTAATTTTAAAGTCCCTTTGTTCCGGTGCTAATGGGTGAAGCTGATGGGAGGTAGGGTAACAATCGACAAGGAGTATAGAATGATAATAGTGGACCTCAATAATATTGGTTTTAAATGCGAACCATTCGTCCTTGCTGCTGATGTCAATCAGGTGTTCTATGTGAAAGACATGTCTACAAAACCCAAGAGAGGGAAAAACGATGACAAATCAACGAATGAGCCAAAACGCCATATAGTTCTCTCAGGGAACAGAAATATTGTGGAAATTGAGGGCAAGTCAGATATTTCAGAAAATTATGAAAGGGATGACCGAGTCACGCCCTTCAGTGTGTCCAAAAATCTGAGCATCCTGATAAATGCTGAGGACACTTCATGGTTACGGCAAGATCATGACCAAGGAACATACGTCAAAAAGAAGATCACTGCTGTGCCCGCTTAATATATAGTGATGTTTAATAAATAGAGTGTATTAGAGATTGTGTATGTGACAATTGTAACTTAAGATGTTTGTATTAGTTTTTCTTATTTAATATCATTTCAAATAATGAAATGACTTGAAATATTTTTGCTAAGCATGTCCACACTAAAAAAAGTGTAAGGCCAATTTGGCATTGGAAAAAGAAAAAAAATCTTCAAAAAATAATCCGATTTAATGGTGACTTTGTATATCGCGTATTTAGAGATAAATGATGATAAATGAACAAAATTTACGTTAAAATAATGCAAAAACAAATTTCCTGTCGAAAACATCTAATTTAAGATATTTTAATTTAGCCGTACATTTTTGCATTAACAAAATACTAATTATTTTTATATTTATGTTTGCTATTATAAGGTATGAAAAGATTTTATGTTCTCAAATTTTTAAATAAGTCTTTAGACAAAAAGGAAATAGAACTGTTATTTTTTAAAAAATTAATACCTATTCTTTTATTTACTATGAATTAACAAAATTAATCTATTTATTGTAAACATAGATAAATAAGAAACCCTAATGTAAAACTGCCGTGTGCAAATAAACCTTTAGTCCCGAAGCGGTAATAACAACCGGACTAAAGGTACCTTTAGTCCCGGGCCATAGTACCAACCGGGACTAAACCTTTAGTCCCGGCCGAGCCACCAACCGGGACTAAAGGTTAGACCTTTAGTCCCGGTGCTAACCACGAACCGGGGCTAAAGGCCTTTAGTCCCGGTGCTTACCACCACCTGGGACTAAAGGTGCCCGCAAGTACTTAAGCGGGGTTGTCTTCCTCCTCCATCCGGATCGACGACCACATAAGCCCTCGGAGAGCCGCCGCCCGCCGTCGACCCGGCCGCCCGTGCCGTCATCCCGCGGGCCATCGAGTACTCCTCCTCGTCCCGAGCCAGCGCCGCCTCAGATCCCGAAGCCGCGTCCCTCCTCCCCGAGCCGCCACCTCCCCCTCCTTCTCCGGCCCGCCCCGCCCTTTCTCGAGCCCGCCGCCGGCCCTCCTCTCCTCCCCGAGCCATCGCCGCCGCCTCTGTTGGTATATTTAACGCACACGTAATAATCAAGAAGATAAATCCGCAAGCGCCACGGATACCGCTGTAGCTTTCACCTAAGAGTATTCCAAGGTATCGAATTTCCACGAGGAACGCCGGTGATCTAGTAACGAATCAAGAACGTCCAAGGATAGAAAAGATAAATATTTTTGGTGGGTAGAGAGGGGCTATCTAAGGTGATCTAAATAACTAAGAATCAAACTCACGATACTTGTCTACTTTGGAGCAACAGTACCTTTCCAACTCTCGAATAAGACTGGGAAGAAGGTAGCTGGGGAAGGCTGCCAACATCTCTACGAAACACCAACTCCGACGTGATGGAATACGAAGGCTAACAAAGCTGTCACCTTTGAAGGCTACCACAACTAACCGTAAGAATTGGGCGCAAACTCAGGTAAACTCTAGCCTAGACACCACGTCTACGCTATTGATTACTACTCTAACTACGCGCAATAACTAGAGCACTCGATACGAGCGGAGATCCCATAAACAAAGTAATGTAAGAACAAAACTTAATCAAATAGAGAAATCAGAGTTACCAATTGAAGAACTTGAAGATGAATCATCTCCGTAGAGGTACAAAGTTGAGGAAGATCCGACAAGCCGGCTCCTCTTCTACTGCATACTCTTCTCTCTCTCCCTATTTTCTAATTTACAAGAGTTCTAGAGATGAGAGTCTGTCCTTTCGAGGGACACCTCTACATCTCCATAATATTGTGGTGCCCTCAGAGAGGGGGTCTGCCTCTTTATTTATAGCCCGGTGGGATGAACGTGCGCCGTAGGATCAAACCGACTTAACCTAGGGCCGAGATGACTCCTCATAGGCGGTGGAGGAAGACTCCAGAAGACGGCGGCGTAAACCCTAGAGGTAGGGCCGTCTGGCCCCATGGGTGCGCTGGCCGGCGCCCAATTGTGGGGTCTCGGGCCCATTTTCGTCGTGGTGTCTTCTTGGGCCTCCTGCAGTCCAATGGTGCTTGTGTTGCCGCAGATTTTGATTCCGAACTCCGAATATAGCAAATGATAGGTTCGTTTCGATCATCTCGACGAGCCTGTCGCAATGGTGCAGTCCAATTCCTCATTTGAGATACTTTTATTTGATGAAAAATTGCATACTCCTGCAACACAAGTGAGAACACCAAAACTCATGGAACTTGTTATAATCAAAACCTACAACTATGCTTTATGATTCATTTCATATTAATTCATACAATAATTGATGGTATAAAATAGGTATTAAGGACCATCAACAAGTTCCCCAAGCTTAACCTTTGCTAGTCCCTTACCAAAGCTAAACTCAACAATGGATCGGGAGTTGCTGCAATATTTTCACTACCAACAAGTACACATACCTTCAAACAAAAAATTCTCCTTTGAATTTAGAACAAATATATCATTTTATTCATCATGGGGCTTATTGCTCTTACCTTGGATCTTGAGTAACTGAAAGATAGAACGATCAAATCAAGTACTATGTCTCTAGTTCTTTCACTTCACCTTTCACTCTGAGTTTTTATAATAATTTTTTTCTTTCAAAAAGCTTAGAAACATATTGTTGTCAATTAAACAAAGGATCCATAGAGAAAGTCAGTCACACCGTTGAATCGAGAAGTGCATGTGTATGGAAAATGGAGTCGGTTTTTTTTTTATTTATCACTCTCTTCTGTTTATTAGAGACATGGCTATGAGGTTAATTCTACTATCGGGCACATGCCCATTTTTTCTGATAATTATTTTTTGAGGTTCCGGACACTTGTCCCTTTTTATTTCCTCGGGATCTATCTTTTTTTGAGGTTCCGACACTTGTCCCTTTTATTTCCTCGGATACTTTTGCTTAGCCACATGTCTTCCAATAAACTTTTGAGAGGATAGCAACAGATATTTATGAGCATTTATGCGAAAAATGAATGGAATATGTAAGTGATCTCAATTCAATAGCATGATAACTTCGCATAGGGTCAACAAAGTTTAATTTAACTCAATGTATTTATTAGTCATATTAATATTGGTAAATCTTCAGAACTTTAGTGTTGTTTAGAACAAGATAACAGTAGCTCAGATCATCACATCATACCCACCAATTACTTAGACCTTAGATCAAGCATTTGCTACCCATGCATTTAATTTCATTATAAGACATCATTATTAATTAAGAGAACTCGTGCTTGAAAGTTAGGTACCGGAAAGAAATTACAATAGAGCAACTATTCATCATTTCTAAGATAAAATTTTATTGTTCTTCAGTTTTTATTTGACTCTTAACAAACTAGGTAGAATTATAAACATACTCTATGATCACACCTTAATAAATAGGTAAAGTATCTTTATTTGATTTTAATGATTATTCATCTTTTTTTCTTTTAGCTAATGGACTCATAAAAGACTCTACAGACGTGGACCTTCATGTGCCCACATATATTTGGTATTTTATGACTATAAGATAGACTCAATAATCGCATAGGTATACTTACCTGATAACTAGGGGATGCCCTCCCCCAAGCTAGATATTTGCTTAGCTTTTGTTCACTCTTGTGGCCTACATGTTAAATCTCACTCGTCTTCAAACTTCTAAATCCTGCAAAACTCAAATAGACATAAAACTCGTGGAACAAATTAAGTGTTAAGCATATAAGTTTCAGTTGTCCAGTCTTGGTGATTTAATTATTTTTTAGATAGGATTATCAAATTGTAGAAATTCAATCATATCTATATCTTCTAAATTTTCAGTTTTAAGAAATATTTTAAATCGTTGGCCATTTACCTTGAAGATGTTACCTTAGTCGTCTTGAATTGTAATAGCACCATGTGATGAGGTTTCAACTACCTTGAATGGTCCTTCTCATTTACTTCGTAGTTTTCTATGGCCAAAAAGCTTTACTCTTGAATTGAACAGTAGGACCTTGTCACCAGGCTTGAACTCCTTGTGCTTGATTCTCTTATCATGCCATCTTTTTGTTCTTTCTTTGTAAATCTTGGAGTTGTGATGAGCCTTCTCTCTCCATTCTTCAAGCTCAGATATTTGCATTTGACGAATCTTGCCAGCAAGATGGAGATCCATGTTCCATTTTTGATTGCCCAGTGTGCTTTGAATTCCAATTCAACAGGCAAGTGACATGTTTTACCATATACCAACTGATAAGGTGTCATGCCTATGGGTGTCTTGTATGCGGTTCGGTAAGCCTATAGTGCATCGGAAAGCTTGTACTTTCACTTCTTGCCCATTTCATCCACGGTCTTTTGCAGAATGTTCTTAATTTGCTTATTTGATGTTTCAGCTTGACCGCTTGTTTGAGGATGATATGGAGTTGCGACATTGTGTTTGACTCCATTTTCTGCTAAGAACTGTCGAAATCTTTTATCAATGAAATGTGGTCCTCCATCACTTATGACCAATCTAGGCATTCCAAATCATGGAAATATTACTTCGTTGAACATTTTCTTGGAGTGCTTGGAGTCGGCCGCTCGACATGGTAATGCTTCTACCTATTTGGACACGTAGTCAACTGCTACCAAGATATATTCTACATCTCCTGACTTTGGGAGTGGTCCCATTAAGTCAATTCCCCAGACATCAAACAATTCCACTTGAAGGTTGTTCGTGAGTGGCATAGCATCCCGAGTATTAATGTTTCCATATTTCTGGCATCTGAGACATCTTTTGACAAACTCTTTTGTATCTTGATACATCGTTGGCCAGAAGAATCCGCTTTGCCAAATCTTAGCATGTGTACGAAATGCTCCATAATGTCCTCCATTGGGTGATGTATGACATCTCTCAATAATTTTCATGCCTTCAACTATTGGGACACATCTCCGTAGCAATCCATCGGCACAGACCCTGTAAAGATATGGATCATCCCACAAGTGGATATGACTTTCATACTTGAGCTTCCTCTTATCTTCCCCTGGTGGAACATAACCTGCAACCATATAGTTGACAATATTTGCGTACCAAGGATTGGAGTCCGTTACTGCGAGGAGCGTGTCATCCCTTAGATAGTTATTAATAGGTAGCTCATATGTGTCTTTATATTGAAGTCTAGATAAGTGGTCAGCTACTGAATTTTCTACTCCTTTCTTATCCCTTATTTCTATGTCAAATTCTTAGAGCAGAAGAATCCATCGGATTAACCGAGGCTTAGCATCTTTCTTAGTGAGGAGGTATTTAAGTGCAGCATGGTCTGTATATATTATTACCTTTGCCCCTACTAAGTAAGTTCTAAACTTGTCTATTGCAAAGACCACTGCCAACATCTCTTTTTTAGTGGTAGCATAATTAAGCTGTGGCCCAGACAAGGTTTTGCTAGCATAGGATATAGCATAATATTTCTTGTCTTTGGTTTGTCCTAAAACAGCACCAACTGCAAAGTCACTAACATCACATATGATCTCAAAGGGTAGACTCCAATCAGGTGGTTGGATTATTGGAGCTGAGATGAGTGCCCTCTTGAGAATTTCAAAGGCTTCAAGGCACTTAGTGTTAAAAATAAAAGGTATATCTTTGGCTAGAAGGCTAGTCAGGGGTCTAGCAATTTGAGAAAAGTTTTTAATGAAACGCCTATAGAACCCTGCGTGGCCTAGAAAGCTACGAATGCCTTTTACATTTGTGGTGGTGGAAGTTGTTCAATAACTTCAATCTTTGCTCTATCCACTTCTATCCCACGTTCAGACACCTTGTGTCCTAGCACTATTCCTTCCCGAACCATAAAATGACATTTCTTCCAATTTAGGACTAAGTGCTTTTCTTCACACCGTTGTAAGACTATGTCTAAATTCTCTAAACATTCATCGAAGGTTTTGCCATAGATGGTAAAGTCATCCATGAACACCTCCATGATTTTCTCGATCATATCAGAGAAAATAGACATCATGCACCGTTGAAAAGAAGCTGAAGCATTACACAGCCCAAATGACATTCGTCGATATGCATAAGTTCCATATGAGCATGTAAAAGTTGTCTTACTTTGGTCATCTGGGTGGATTGGGATTTGATGATATCCGGAATACCCATCAAGAAAACAAAAGAAAGAGTGATTTGCAAGCCGTTTCAACATTTCATCAATGAAGGGTAACGGAAAGTGATCTTTCTTTGTAGCCTTGTTAAGTTTTCGGTAGTCAATGCACATACGCCACCCAGTGACAGTACGTTGAGGGATGAGCTCATTCTTCTTATTCCTAATGACTGTCATTCCTCCTTTCTTTGGCACAACTTGGACAGGGCTAACCCACTCACTTTGAGGTACGGGATAAATAATCCCAGCGTGTAAAAGCTTAAGGACATCTTTCTTAACAACTTCTCGCATTGCATTGTTAAGTCTCCTTTGTGGTTCCCTCGATGGTGAAGAATCATGATCGATGGGAATACGATGAGTACAGAGAATGGGACTAATTCCCTTGAGGTCTTGGAGTGAGTAGCCTATGGCTGATTTATGTCTTTCTAGGACAGCGACAAGTTGATGGGTTTCTTCTTCAGAAAGCTTGTCACTTATGATGACAGGTGTTTCTCGATTATTATTAAGAAAGACATATTTTAAGTCAGAAGGAAAGGGTTTTAGCTCAATAGAGGGTTGTGATGGCACCTTTATTTCATCTAACTTGACAGGTTCTACCAACTCTTCCTCTTCTTGGATAAAGTGTTCATCATCGAGAGTTGGTTGGGCCATGTCTTCTAAGGATGCCATTAAGACTTCCTCAACAGGGTCTGGTTCAGACTTGGGTTCTAGTATTGCATTATTTGAGCGTGCAAGCGAGATGGTGATAGGAGAACTTCCTAGTTTTACATCTAAGAGACCCTGTTTTGGTCTTTCCTGAAAGAGTGTCTCAAAAGGTACACCAATCAAGATGGATTTGTCTGAGATGTCAAAGATATGAAAATCTATACAATACTCAGAACTTCATATTCGCAACGGAATAGCCCTTACGACCCCATAACTTTCAAGGGTAACTCCAGAAGGAATTCGTAAAAGTTTATGAGATGGGATCAAGAACTCATTGGGGAAAAGTTGTTCGGCCAAAGCCTTTGAAATGATATTCATCCCAATGGTTGGACTGTAATAGCCCTTTATGATGGTTCCCTTAAGGATGCAAGTGATAACGTCTGAGGGGGCATTGATTCGGGCTACCTCTGTGGATAACTCTGTTTCTACCAACCACTCATGACTCATGATGGCCGATAATCCTTTAATATGTTCCATAAGAAAAGAATCATTATTTGGGCCATCATCATTCTCGGATGACTTAGAATGTCTGAGAGACTTCACTTGAACTGGTAACTTCGAGGCATTGCCAAAATCTTCAAAAAGACCATCCTCGATTTCAAAAGGGAACGTGGAAAGATGAGGTTCATTATTTTCTAGACTATGTTGTATTTCCTCAATTGGAGGTTCTTTGACAACCAAATCATCTATAGGATTTGAAAGAATTTCAGATTCGGTTGTGTCTAATTCCTCTAGTTGGTCGGGGCTTGGGTTGACTTCTTCAGGAAATTCATCAAAGATGCTAGTGTAAGGGGTGTTTTCAAGGATTTTCTCTAAAATAGCTTTCCCCTCACTCATGGTATTGTGCGAGAACAAACCCCCAGAAGATAAGTCAAGATGTAGAGCCGCTTCCTTGTTAAGACCGAAATGAAAGTGGTAAAGAAGCACATGGTCTGGTAAGTGAAGGGTTGGACCGGTATTAATAAGACTTAAGAACCTAGCCCAAGTTGCTCCTAATGTCTCCTTCTCTTTTTGTTTAAAGGTAAGAACTTCTATTCAAAGAGTGGCGATCCGAGAAAGAGGGAAGAAAGCAAGACAGAATTTATCTCGAAGTTCATCCTAATTTCCTTTCACTCCTCCTACAGGGAGAACGAAAACAATTTCTATTTAATGGTCTCTTGTGTCATGCTAGCAATATTCAAGCAAGAACACAATTGCTCAAATTCTCTAAGATGGGTGTATGGATTTTTGTCTTCTAATCCAGAGAAGGATTGCTCCCGAACCATGGCTATGAAAGCAGGGCGAAGCTCATAGCCATCTGTGAGTATAGGATGTGATGATGGTGGAGGCTCCAACAACTTGCCCTTTGGAGCCGAAAATTGAAAGATAGGCGTGGAATCCATATGGTAAGGGTAAAGGTGGTGATAAAAAAAAGAAAATAAAAGATACACGGACGAACTTGGCTCGATCCCAGAACAGCTACTATTGGTATTTCTTATGCACAATTAAAATATGAAGGATTCATAAGCGCCACGAAAAACCATTGTAGCATTTTACCGAGAGTATTCCAGGTATCGTTATTTATATTTTACCACTGGGAAACAATGGATAAAGACATTGATAGTTCACCATCATGTATCCACTAACTTAATACACCAACTAGACTAAAGTAGGGGGTAAATAATAGATGATAGGAATTATGCATATATGACACACACAGGAGAATTCTATGATAAAAGAGTAGATAGCTAAAGTGAGAGGGCAACGGGAGAGCTCAAGGTTCCTAAATACTTCTCTATTACTTTGGTTCTATATAACTAATTCATGGTAGATAAAGCAATCACACAATAACACTTTGGAGCAGCAGTACCTTTCCAACTCTCGAATAAGACTGGGAAGAAGGTAGTCGGGGAAGGCTGCCAAAAGCTATACGAAACACCAACTCCGACGTGGTGGAATACGAAGGCCTAACAGAGCTGTCACCTCTGGGGCTACCACAACTAACCGTAAGAGAAGGGCGCAATCTCAGGTAACCTATAGCCTAGACTCCATGTCTACACTACCGATTACTACTCTAGTCACGATCTATAACTAGAGCATACAGGCAGAGATCCCATGCCAAAGTATAATAACTATACTAACCAATCAAATGTAATGCATAAAAGTAAATAGAGAAGATAAAATATATTAAAGTATAAGTCTTACAAGAATAGATACAAAGATATACCAGAACTCTGACGACTCCTCCGGAACCCGAGCATAGCGCCGCTCTCCCTAACTCTCAACTAGAACTAATCTACTACATTAGAAAGTCTAGCCCTAATTCTCTAGAGGTGAGAGGTCATCCATTCGAGGGACGCCTCTACATCTCTATAATAATGTGGTGCCCTCAGGGAGGGGGTCTGCCTCTTTATTTATAGTCCGGTGGGATGAACTGCGCCGTTGGATCAAACCGACTTGAGCAACGGTGGAGATGCAAACCCTAAAGTGGTAGGAAGCCCTCCATCGAAGCGAGCCCCGAATGGCCTCTATAGGGCGCCGGCCGGCCCCCAGTGGGGCCGGGCGGCCCCACCCCTGTAGCAAGTGGGCCCCACCTTCGGTAAAGTCGCCTTCTCGTGCCTTCTAGAGTCTTCTAGTGTTGGTTTCGGTGTAGAATTGATATCTTTTGACTCCGGACTCCGAATATAGCAAATGATATGTCCGTTTTGATCGTCTCGACAAGCCTGTCACAATGGTGTAGTCCAATTTCTTATTTGAGATACTTGTATTTGATGAAAAACTGGATATACCTGCAAAACGATCGAGAACAACACAACTCGTGGAACTCGTTAGAATCAAACCCTACAACTATACTTTATGATTCATTTTATATTAATTCATGCAATAATTGATGGTATAAAATAGGCATTAAGGACCGTCAATAAGTTCCCCAAGCTTACCCTTTGCCAGTCCTTGAGCAAAGCCTAATTACTAATAAACTTGGATCGGGAGTTACTACAATGCTTTCACTCGTCAAAAGTACACATGCCTTCAAACAGAAATTCTTCTCCAGGTTAGATAAAACTGCTCTAACTTTCAAACTTACTCATTTTACCTATAGCTATGGAGCTTTTCAACTTTCACATGGGTCTTAAGCAATTAAAAGATAGAAACCTCTTTTGTTTCCAAAAGCCGGTATGCGCGAAGTTTCCGAACGATTCAAATCCTAAACCCCCTTATTTGAAAGGAATTTCTGAAAAGCAAAATATTTTCCCTTAGAGGTCTCAAATTGTTAACGAACTTAAAACCTAAATAGAAACTTTTCAAAATCCCCAGGTTGCTCCATTTTTATCAAAACTAAACCCTTCGATTTAAAAGTTTCTAAAACCAAATTGGGAGCAAGCCCCTATTTTTCATAAAACTTATCTTTTTCAAAAAAAATGCGTTTATAAAAGATAGTGATATTTTCAAAAGGGACTTAACCAATATATAGCGTCTCTATGCGTGAAAAATGTTTTCTCCTATCTTTCAAGCCCATTTCCCCAAAACCCCCGATTTGCGAAATGCATCTTCAAAAAGATATTTGAAATGCGGATGATGGAAGTTTTCTTTTTTTAAAAGAGGCTTTTTTTGAAAAAGAGTTCCCTAATAAAACAAGTACAATTATAAAAGCTTTACCTTTCAAAATGAGAAAACAATTTCAAAAATTATTTTTGAAAAAAAGGGTACAACCTACTTTAAAAAGCACTTTTGTAAGGATTCTAAAATCTTAGGGTTGTATCCTTCTTGCTCGAAAGACTTTGCAAAGCAAATGGTTTGGACCTATGTTTTCAAAGTTATCACCACTATTGCAAAAGACCTTTCTAAATCTTCATGGGCAAACTCTTTTCTAAACTGAGATTTTAACAAACACTGATTTGAACCTTCAAAAGACTTCTCCCTCCTTTACAAAGTAAAAGTGTCTCCAATTTAAAAAGTTTTATACAAATAACCTTTTTGAAAGCACCTCCTTTCAAAAGCCTTTTTGCAAATCAAATGCATGGTGCACATGACTTGCACCAAGGACCATCCTCCCTAGTGACACTAACTCTAAATCTTAAGGACGAGATCCCGATGAGGGGGTAGTACTGTAACAACCCAGATTTTCCGTAAACCAAAAATACGAACTTTCAAAAACTTTTCCTGTAAATGTTTGAAGCATGTAGTTGCTAGACAAACGTTAAAGGATTAGCTAGCGAACCATTGCATTCTTATAGTATTGTTCGTAGGAGTTTGCCTGAGCTTTCACTTTGGATTTGCGTTTCGTGTCGGAGTGCACAAAAACATAGCAACATCCCTCTCACTTTGTCTGGGAATTATCCCACAACCTTGTACCCCCTTTTTTCTCAAAAACCCTAAGTCGTATAATCTTCAACCTTGCCCCGATGTTTGCCAACCACTATGCAAGGAACCCCTAAACCCTAGGACCCTAGTGGATCCATTTGGAGATGTACGCGATTGCCGTGCATACGGTTGCACAAGAAAACCCTAGTCTTGAAATGGAATAAGGAAAAGAAGAGGGAAATGGAATTATAAACAAGAGAAAAGGACTGCCTTCCTCCCTCCTTCTAACCGGATGGCCCAGCCCAACCGCCGAAGCCCACCAGCCCCTCCACACGGCCCACACGGCGGCAAGCGCCCCGCAGCCCCCAGTTGGCCCGCTTGTCCCTCCCGCACTGCAGGCCCGCGATGGCCCATTGGGGCCCAGGAAGCCGCGCGGCCTCTAAACCCTAGGGGAAGGAGCGCCTGCTCCCCTGGACAGCCGCCGCCGCCACCTAGGGGCAAAGCCGCGCTCGTGGTCTCGCCCCACTTGGCCTTGGGATGCGCGCCCGCACGCGCCCCCTACTATGACACGGACGCCGAGGATGCCCTGGCTCCTCTTGAAACCCTAGCCTGCCCCATATAAAATGGACACAGCCGCCGCTCCTTTTCTTCTTCTTCTGGAAGCCACCGCCGCCGCCTTCTTCTCTTCTTCCCTGCTCGGCGCGCCCACCTCGCCAGCGCCGCTGGCCGCTTCTTACGCGCGCCGCCACGCCGTCACCTCGCCCACGCCACACGCTGCCTCGCCCGGCCCGCGGCCGCGCCGCTACAGAAGCGCGCTCGCCGTGTCGCGCCAAGACGCCCGTCACCACCTCGTCCCTGCATCGGCCCCGGCGCCGGAGCCGCGAAGCTTTGAAGCCGCCGGGAGCTCCGCCCGCCGTGCAGTCACCGCGCGCAAGCCGTCGCGTCGAGCCCAGCGCGCGCCACCGCCCGGCCTCGCCGTCCACGTCGAGCCAAGGACCGCCGGCCTCCACCACCTCACCTCTAGACACTGCCACGACGCGATGCCGCCCGGCGCCGCCCTCGCCTCGCCACTGTGCGCGCGGCCGGAGTCACCGGACGTCGCGACGGCACCACACCTTCTCTGCGTCGAGCTGAGCACCGCCACCACGCCCACGTCGCCACGTCAAGCTGCAGCACCGTGCGCCACGACGAGCAAACTCGCCGCCGCAGCAGCTGCGCACCTTGACGAACCAGGAACGCCGCCGTGCCAACCTCCTGCAATCTCTACACGCCGTCCTGCAGCACCTCCCTTTGCGATGCCGGCGCCCGACACATAGGAATGCCGACCGAGGACCTGCAGCGCACGCAGCCACCCGTGCCTTCACCACCACGCCCGAACAGCCGTGCGGCCCCTCCACCGTGGCCCGCCAAAGCAGGCGGCCACGTCACGGTCAAGCCACGCCTGCTTTGCTCCGCCACTCTGCGACCGTGCACCACCGCCGGTGAGCCACCCGTGTCCATGACCGCCCTTTTCCCTTCCTGGCCGAGCTCTTGTCCATGTTCCCCATCTGAGACCGGCCTTCGCGCCCTGCTTGTACACTATGCGAGGAAGTTGCGAAGCCTCCACAGCCTTCCGGCCACTGCTGGTGCAATCCGGCCTACCTCCGGCCAAGCCTAGCCGCTGCTGGCCACCCGCAGCAAGCCCGCGGCCACCAACAGCCAGCCGCGGCCAGCCACAGCCAGCTGCAGCTGGCCAGAGGAGGTAACCATAGCCAGCCCGGCGCTGGCCAGGGGTGGCTACGGGGCTACAACAAGCCACGGTCTACCGCAACAAGCCACGGCTCTCCTACTACCTCCGGCGATGCTCCGTTGAAGCCTCGCCTGCCTCGCCTCCGCCACATCGAGCATCGAACGACTCCACCGTCGGTGAGCTTCCGAAACGCTGTGACCGGCCTTCGTGCCATTGCCAAACGGACGCACTAGCGTAGACACGCACGTGACTGACCATAGCCGAATGGATCCACGGCGTCCAAGACGTCGGGGAGGACATGATACCCGTGACCCTGACGTGAGCCCCGATCTCTGGACAACCTTAGTCGTACTCCGTACACCATGGCGATGTGATACTCATCTTGGACTGTAGGATCTCTCTTTGGTTACCATAGCGGATGCCGATAATCCCTAGCCGTGTTACTGTGAGTTGCCACCGCTCTGGTCACCTCGAGACACGAGGATGGGCCGTCGAGAGTCCTGTGACCTTGTCCTTTGCAAGCCGTGACCCCCTGGACCCCCTCAGTCCTTTTACTTTACACGTCTATACTATTGTACCCACTCCTGATGACCCCTCTGTGTATGTATCTTTGTAATACAGGATCCATCCACCTTAATGCTATGGAATTGTGCTACTCCAGTTTTGCTGAGTCGTGTGTCTTTTATCGTGTCATTGGTTCTTGCTGATTGTATATGTGTTTATCTGTGGACTTTGCCTTCGAGCCGGTTGAGGGATCGTACCTCGTTCGGACGTTGCGATCGCGGGATTCGTCTCACCATGGCCGTAATGCTGAGTGTAACTCAAACCCTCGCTTTTTAGTTGACTCCATAAGTACCACGAGTGTAGCTCCTGTCTTTGGCCCTAGGACATGGTTGTGAAGGACTCGGTATCGATATCGAACTCGATGCGGATCTTACCCGCTCACATCGAGCCCCTCCGTGACCTAGTCCTGTGGGAGATGATCTAGGGGCAACGATCGTGGAACGATGGATGCCGACACTCGCTAGTATAGCTTGTGGTCGCGAGCTCGCCTCGCCATGACTATGGAGCTATACTTCTTTGTATGTCTTTTATTCGCTCTTCGTGCACAAACCCTTGTATGCTAGTACCCTAAATGACCGTCGTGTTTCTTTGATTCTCGCGGTGACAACCGCACTGCTACGAATCTGAGAGATGCCTTAGTGCCAGTGCACCTAGGTCGGGTACCCTATGGGTGGTTTGCGCACTTGTGATCATTATTATGTTGCTTCCTTCTGATACCCGTCTATTACCGTGACGTGTGCATTGAAAGTAGACCACCACTCTCTGATTATTCTGCCTTCCTTTTTCTCGATAGTCCGCTCTGTTCGATCCCGTCTTGGTCGTGGCGAATGGATCAAAGATCGGACAATCTCTCTTTAGTTAGCAAGGCTATGGTCGATGCAATGATGGATATAATCAACAGCGGCGCCAATCAAAATCCCCAAGGTGAAGATGATGGGAGTCAGTCTTTGCTGATTATGAAGAACTTTTAGGAGACAATCCTGATGAGGTCTATCTACAATCTATTAGATATGTATATACATGAAATTAAAATGAATGGTATTTGTATAAATATATTTATACTTCTTTGTGTTTCTACATACGTATAGCCCTCTGGATCGGTGACAACTTTCGGGAAGAGTAGAAATGTACGAGGCCCCAAGAAGCCGTTGGAGGGTCGGTACATTCTATCGGACTTCGAAGGGGGTACAGGCAAAGTACTTGGGCCACATTCAAAGAAATTTGTTGCGCACTGTGGGTACCTTGTAAGGGACAGGATCCTGATCAATGCTCGAGAATGGAGGCAAAGAAAAGACGCTCCACATATTAGTTTTGTCTCAGATCGTGACAAACTGATTTGGCAAGATATTCTTCAATATTTCATGCTCGATACACAGGATGAAGTTTTGACGGAGAAGGTTAAAATCTAGGCTATGCAGAAGATGGCCAAACAATTCTAGGCTTGGAAGAAAAAATTGTACAAGACTTTTATTGCGCATGACCTGACACCGGATTTCACCGCTAAGGCCTACGTCAAGTTGAGGCCTTTTTAGGATGAGTTCATACAGTTTAAGAACTCAGAAGAGGGCAAGGCATGGATGATAAAGAACCAGAAAAATGCTAGACAAAAGCAATACCACTGTTACTTGGGTTCAGGTGGCTACTTGAGTGCTATTCCTAAGTGGCAAAGACTGGAACAGGAGATTCTTGCCAAGGGGATCGAACCAGAATCAATGCACTGGCCTGAGCGTGCCAAGTATTGGTTCTTCGGTCATGGGGGAACCCTGGACCTAGAGACCAAAAAAATAGTGTATGGCGAAAAGCTCCAGAGAGTAGGAGAGAGAATGGCTTATGCCCGAGGCTTGGTTAAAACTGGCAGCTGGCAGCCAAACAGAGAGAAGGATGAGCTGACATACGCCCTGGAGAGTGCTGAACACGGTAGGCGAACAAGAGGCTATGGGGAGGTGTCGTGGGAGCATGCCTTCTCTAAAGACAGACCGACATATAGAAGCCACCAGAGAAAGAAGGACGAGGAGGCCGAGTGGATGCGTAGGTTGGAGGAATTGGTTATGGAGTCACATGAAGCAGCACGTGAAGCAATACAGCGAGAGAACGCGCTTGAAGAGAGAATAAATGAGGAAATCAAAAGGCAAGTGCAGATGGCAGTAAGTTCCATACAAAGGCAAACTGCATCAGAGCTAGGAGTCAATATTAGCCCCCTCCAGTCAGTTGAAAAGCAGTTGCGCTTCCCCGGAGATACCAACAATTTAAGACGACGTGGGGCTGCGCTTTCCGATAGATGACATCACTGAATCTCTGACAGCATGTGAGCTGCACATTCCACAGGGGTCTGCCACAGTCATGGTGGCTGTCGGTGTTGTATCTTCTATCGACCTTACGAAGACACCAAGGTGCCATGGGGCAATAATTCCACCTGGATATGCTAGTGTCTCGGTGGATAGAGTTGTCAGAGGTTTCAGCAATGTGCAGGTTGAGATAGAAGGAGGTGATGGGGAGAAGACTCTAGGAGAAGCAGAGAAGACATTAATTTATTGGCGCAAGCGCTACATCATTATTCCTGGGGTATCACCTAGTAATCTACCACAACCTCCTCATCATCAACCTAACCCTAGGTGCGGATGAAAGTTGACGATACAATTATTCACTAACTTTATTTTGCATTGGCTTAATTAGCGGTTTACTCATATGCCTCGTTGGTTTCACAGGTGGTCACCAACATATCATAGTGCTGCAGGTGATGACGAGGCAGTGCAAGACACGGCTGCATCCCCTCAACTTCCACACCGGGCTCCAACGCCGCCACCGGCCACCCCATCGCCTCTACCTCGGGCTCCAACGCCACCACCGCCGCCTCATCGCCTCCACCTCGGGCTCCCATGCCGCCACCCGCCGCCCCATCGCCTCCACCTCGGGCTCCAACGCTGCCACCGGCCGCCCCATCGTCTCCACGTCGAGCTCCAACACCCCCACCGGCCGCCCAATCGCCTCCACGGCGTGCACCAGCGCCCAAACCGTTGGACCCACCTGAAAGGCTCTTGTTTGGTTTTGGTAATTGAGTGACAACCTAGGTGGACTAATTATGCTTATGTGAGATTTGCAGAGATTTAGTCCACAGGTGCATGTGTGTGAGCAACTATGCCATGAAGGTGGTGTGATGTGTTGCAAGGCTCACACATGTGATGATGAAGGAGCTTAACGCATGAAACATGACATGGAGTCATGTGGCTAGAGGTGAAGATCAAGACAAGACTTGGCTTGATGGACCGGTCGCGAAGGTGAAGGGCAAGTTAGAGGCTTTGAAGCCGTTAGTACCGAGTGTCGGGAGGCTTGAGCAAAGACTTGGCACCGAAGGACCGAAGCGATGGTGAAGGGCAAGTGAGGTCAAGATCGATGGACCAAAGGCCATGATATGAAGTGGATCATATCATTCATGAGGAGTGGTCGGTGCATGTGTTGCATCGGCATTGGAGGAGATGGAGTGGAAAGCGCAAGGCAAAGGTATAACCTAGGGCGTTTCTATTTAACCGGTCGTAGGCGTGTAGAGAAGTTGATGACCGGGTTTAGGATAGATGGCCGTACTATGAAGAGGGGCAAACTTGTTTGCATATCGGTCATCTAGTGCCACTTGAGCGATCTAACTTTGCATCGTGTTGCTAGGATCGAGTGGCGTTGTGAGAAGGAGTGAAAACCCTTTGGAAAATAATTGTGAAGATGCTAACACGCTTGCACATGGTGATGTACACTTGGTGGTGTTGGCACATTTGCAAAGGAAATGGAGTTTGCTGGGTAGACAGGGGTTTGGGATCCTCTCTCCCTCCCGCCGAAGCTTGCGAGGCGGATTCGGGCGTTTTCGAGAAGTGAAGTGCTCATTTTCCATTGCGCCGGAGGCCGGAAGTGGTGGCAAAGTCGTCGGAGTGTTTCTCGCTGAGAAACACTCGACCGGCCGCCCGTCCAGGTCGAGGTGGACCGGACGCGTCCGGTCAAGTGTGCGCTGTCCGGGCGTTTTTTCGGTGGTGACGGACGCCGCGGGACCGACGCTCCGGTGCCGCGTCCGGGCCGACGAGCGTAGGCGAGGCGCAGGCGAAGCTGAGGTGGACCGGGACGCCGGGGAGTCGGTCGGTTCTGACGGACGCGTCCCGGCCGAAAAAAATCAGTTTTGGAGTCTTCGAGTTGTGACCGACGCCGGGCGCCGTGCGTCGGCCGGTGGACAGACGCGTCCCTGTCAAGGTGGTGTGGCGCGCTGCTGAAAGTTAGCCGCTAGCGCCAACGGCTATATTCGAATAGCGAGGGCACGTGGCGGCGGTGCAGGAGTGACGGAACGCCGCGACCGGACGCGTCCCGGCCGTCACTTGGTGCGCGTCCGGTCGGTGCGCGTTCGACCAGTTTTTCGTGGCAACAGCTCTCTTTAGCCCTTGGGGCTATAAGTAGTTGCCTTGGCCGGCCTTGGCTGGCTGCTAAGCACCCTTATGCCTGTGTGGCATTGTGTGGGAGTGCTAGGAGAGCCTATCACTCACTTGTGCTTGTAGTGATTGCATCCGATTGCAAGTGAGTGATTCTAGTGCGTTGCATTGAGAGATTGCAAGGTGTGGCACCAGGTGTTCAAGTTGCAAGCCGGTGCTGCTTATTACTCTTGGAGGTTGCCACCTCCTAGACGGTTTGGAGGCTTGTGGGCATCGTGTAGCACACTCGGAGATTGAGTGGTGCTCCGATTGCTAGTCACGTGGAGTGACATTGTGAGGGGGATTGTGCTCACCCCGCGGAGATCGCAAAGAGCAACTCTAGTAAAAGCGTGTCATTGAGTTACCCTCACTTGGGTAGTTGCTTGCGGCGCCCGTGGAGGGCTAGGCATTGGAAGCCTATTAGCTCGCGCAGCACGAAGTGTGTGGTCGACACAACGGGGACTAGCTTGGTGGCAACCAAGTGAACCTCGGTGAAAAAATCGACGTGTCAACTTGTCTACTCTTCCCGTCGGTTTGCATTCACTAGCTTGTCATTACTTGTTCATTACTTGTGCTAGTGAATAGTGGTTGCTCTTTAGTAGCTAGTTTGCTTGTGTAGCTTGCTAGTTACCTTCTTAGCTTGTGTAGCTTAGAAGTAGCGTTTGCGTGGCTAGTTGGCTTGTGTAGCCTTGCTAGTCACTTTGCTTAGTTTGTGTAGCTAAGTGAGTGAGCTCACTAGTTAGGCTTGTGTAGCCGTGCTAGTGAGAACTATTAGTGTGCTTAGACTTTATGCGCTTTGCTCACTAGTATGTGTAGGTGCTCCCCGGTTTGATTGAGTACTAGTTGCTTAGGTTTTGTGTGACCTTGCAACCTAGTATTGGATAGGCGAGCACTACCTAGCCTTGCACCTTAGTGGCTCAACCTAGGATTATTTTGTAAGGTGCTTGATCATAGATAGAGGGGTGAAGTCTTGGTTAGACCGATAGTTTTGATTCCGCATTTAATTCGGTCATCCGCTACGATTAGATTTTAGAAAGGACTATTCATCCCCCCTCTAGTCCGCCATCTCGACCCTTCACGTGGTATCAGAGCGAGGTCTCTCATTTGTGGTCTTCACCGATCCGAGAGGATGGCAACTAGTGGGCTAGAGTGTTGTGACACACATGTTTTTGATGGCACACACTTTGCACGGTGGAAACTACATATGCTTGATCATTTTCGTGCAAAGGGACCAAAGTTTTGGTGGGTTGTTACTAGTGGTCTCATGCCTCTCTTGGACCATAAGAAACTCACCAAAGCTCAAAAGGTTCTCTTTGAACTTGATGCAAATGCTTATTGTTATCTAATGGATGCATTGAGTTTTGAGTTGTTTAGCAAGATCAACTCCAAAGGAACCACTCATGACATGTGGGAGTCCATCAAGCACACCTTCGGTGATTCCTCCACATGGGATGATGGCAAATTCAAGGAAGATGAGCTCAAGGTGGAGGCACATGAGGATGTTGAGCATGACCACCACTCGGTGATTGTGGAAGATTGCTCCACCTCATGGTCAAGTGATGATGATGATCGATCCACCACAAGTTCACTTGACAAGGTTGATGATGATGGTTCATGCTCCGATGGTGATTGTGATGCTACTACAAGCCCATCCACTACACCACATTGCTTCATGTCACAAGGTGACACCAAGGTATCAAATTGCAATGTGATTGATCATGTTGATTCATATGATGAGCTTGTTAGTAGACTTGCTAGCATGACCATGTCTTTAGAAAATGAGAAAGCAAAAACTATGAAATTGGAAAATGAAAACTTATTTTTAAAGAATTCATGTGAAGAACATAAGCACTTACTTGATGTTCTTAGAACTTCACATGATGAGCTAAAATTGAATCATGAGAAACTTTGTATATCTCATGAAGAATTAATTGAGCAACATGCTTCTCTCATTAAAATGTTTTCTAAGAAACTTAAAAATAATGAGAGCTCATTACATGGGTCAAATGATCAATTGCAAAATGTTGCTAACCCTTGTGATGTAGTGAAGAAGCATGTATCCACCTCTTGTGATGACTTATTAGAAATGCTATGCTCTTCACACATAGATGTTTGTTCTACTTCTATGTCTTGTGAGACTAACCTTTTGAAGGAGAACAATGAGTTCAAAAAGGAAGTGAAGAAATTAGGCAACAAGGTAGAGAGGTGCTACAACTCACAAGTCACCTTCAAGAATTTAATGTCAAATCAAAGAAGATTCGGTGACATGAGTGGCCTTGGATACAACAAGAGCATGACCAAGGGTGGGAAGAAGAGAGAAAGGAAGATGAAGAAGCAAGCTAGAGAAAAGCTTTCTCACTTCTTGTGCTACCGATGCCATGAAGAGGGACATCTTCATCAAGCATGCCCCAACTTAGAGAAGCTCAAGAAGAAGAAAGAAGAAGAAAAGCTCAAGTACGTCAAGTGCTTTAAGTGCCGCACTTGGGGTCACTACACCTCCCAATGCCCAACCAAGAAATTAGTGAAGCAATAAGAAGAGTCTAATCCAAAGCCATCAAGTGAGGAAGAAGAAAAGCCCTAAAGTCAAGATCAAGTCATTCATCAAGATGGTGATGACAAGATGAAGAAAAGGCAAACAAGAAGGGGGTGGACAAGCAAGAAGGCATCCAACTCCAAATCAAGATGCCAAGATGATGAGCAAGAATCAAGAGAAGAGAAATTTGGCTCACATCAAGTGCTATGCATGTGGAGAAATGGGTCACTTTGCCTCGAAGTGTCCCAACAAGCTTGAGAAGGATCAAGCAACTCATAAGAGGAAAGACAATGAGAAGCAATACATGAGCAAAGAAGAAAAGGCTCAATCAAAGAGAGTTTGCTACTCATGCCGGGAAAAGGGACACATTGCAAATTCATGCCCCCTAGGTGAGAAACCTAAGCCCATTTCAATTGATGATACTAATATGCTTAGGAAGGATGACAATGGTACCTCATTGGTTGCTATTGCAAAACATCCCGCTATTCATACTAAGACATTGCCTAAGTATGTTGCTCCTAACTTGAGAGGACCCAAACAAGTTTGGGTACCATCAAAAAGTGGATGATTGTTTGTAGGTACCATGGCATTGGAGGCTTGATTCAATTGGCATTCATGATGATCATTGATTGGTTGAGTCAAAGTATTGAAGCCTAATGCTATTCTATCCCAATGCCAAGTCAAATTAAGTGAAGTCCAAGTGCTACAACATACAAGTGCAATATTCTAGTTGTGGTGATTTATTGGTTATATTCTTGATGGCTAGCAAATAATTGAGTTAAAGCTAGCTAGTATATGGTCATGGGCATTGCAAAGGTCTATCTCTTGTTGATCATATTCATTTGGGTACATATGAGTTGATTGAATTATATATATATGCATATGTTGCTTGCTATAAGATGATTGAATGGACTTCATGCTTAGTAATCAAGTTTGAATTAGTTTTGGTTGGATATGTTCATGAGACTTCATTTGGTGAGTGGTTTGAATGGATACATGTCTTATGAGAATGTTCAAACAAGTTGATTTCAAGTTTGATTTACATTTGTTGAAGAATAGCTCAATATGTTAAATCTATCCAAAATTAAAAATCTAAGCTAGCTGTGATCAAGTCTATATTTAAAGGATCAAATCTATTTGGATTGGCTTGAAAATTTGTGTGCATGCTCTGCACTTATGATAGTTATTGCTGTTCAAATTTCATGAGAATTGGACAAGAAATACTTTGGTTTTGGAGTGGATCTTATCAGCTATAGTGCAGCAGTTTTCAGCATGTGCCCTGAGAAAAAGATGTGAAATCTGGTAGCAATCTAGAAGTCCAATGAAGCTCAAATTTTTATGGGTGATAGATGACTTAGTGAAGCATATCTTCACCAAATTTCATGGTCATTGGAGCTGTACATTGAGAGATATGATTTATTCTTTGAAGAGTACAGAATCTGCTAGAAAAGTGACAAACATTGGATTAATCAAGAGACACTTCAATTAAAAGGCCCTCAAGTTGGATTCATGTTCATAAATGGTTGAGGGACCTATGTTTGTTTTTGAATTGATCTAGAAGCATGACAAGCAATGGGTACAAGGCATTTGATTGAGAAGGTGTATTTGGCACACATTGGTACTCAAATTGAAAGATCAAGACCAAGCTCAAGATGAAGATGAAGTTTAAGTTCTAGTGATGATTATAGATCATATGATAGAAAGAAAAAAACTTAAACAAGTAGAAAGAAAAGGACTTAAAGAAGATTTCAATGTTATTCATTATGACAAGTCTACGGATCAATCAATCAAAGGCAATTCAAGTGGGTATCAAGATTGTTCTTTGGAGAGAGGTCACTTCTCCCTTAAGTAGGGACTTGCCGCCTTTTGTAGGTTAACCAAGCGTGGCTTGGAAGGCTAACATGGAAGTGGTGATCTAAAGGACATTTAAGATGCTTAGTTGATGCAAATCAAAAGGGTTGATCAATAGAAGCAAGCAACACCCAAATAGAGAGCAATTCATGAGAAATTCAAAGTGGTATTCACAATTGGCATATTGGTCTTATATACAAGTGAATATCAACCATTATCTCTTGCAAACAAAGATCAAAAAAGAAGCAAGCCAACCACAACAAGAGAGTGCACTTGATCATTAGTGGTTCCAAATTTATATGGGTGAAGAATGGATTTCATTATTGATAATTGGTCTTCACCAATCTTTAAAATGGACTTCACATCGCCTTTGCGGAGCCTATTTGAAATATAATGACTATCCTCTACTCTAACAAAGCAAAGGTGAAATTGGTTGTCATATGCATTCATATTTGCTAAGGACTTATTTAGTGCATATAGACATATCTAGTGAGCATTCATGAAAAATCAAATGATTTTGAGTTCATATTATACCACTATTGCTTCTATGTCTTGTATAATCTAGTGGCTAAATATGACTTGTTCATGAGAATATGAACCTAGTGTTTGATCTAATTAAATGAGCAAGAAAGGATCTAGTTCAACATCGACAAGATAACCATTGAAAGATGTGTGAAGAAGCTTGTCATTGGTTCAAACCGAGTTAGATCACTTATGCAAGTTTGCTAGTTTGAACTAAAAGAGAAAGAAGCTCATGAAAACAATTCAAGTTCAAGAAGTAGAAGACAACAATATAAATGGATATCAAGTTCGATATTTACAAGTGGTATCTAGACTTATTATTCATACAAGTGGTATACAAGTGGTGTCTAGATCAAACATTCAAGTGATATCCTACACTTCAAGTGATCCTCAACTTTAAGTGATCAAAGTCAAGAAAAGCTACCCTCAAGAAATCAAGTCAATAAGTGGGTGACCCTACAACAAAAGAGAGTTTCTACAAATGATGTCATCCCAAATTGGTCAAAAGATCATCTCAAATTCCAAGTGATATCATTCCAACATTAAGAGGAGGTGTCCATAAAAAATGCAAGATTCAAGTGTCAACCATCTACACCTTAAAGTGCAATCCTTTGTCAAGAAGAAGCATACCCTTTATGGAAATTGATGACAAAGGGGGAGAGATTTGGAGCACCAAGATATAAAATATGTTTAGATAAAGAGAAATGCATAACATAGGGGGAGAGATTGGACAAAAATACAAAGTTGGATCCGGATATGACCTAAGAGGGAGCAAGATTGAAGAAGACAAGGGGATCAAAATTCTTGGACAAAAGAAGCACACAAGTAGGGGGAGCAAGCTCATGAATACATGCTTGATGCATTTGATTGTGCATTACATTTGCTTGCTTGCATTGCATTTATCTTATATTCCTATATGCTTGTGTGCAAGTATTTGCTAGAACTAAGACTTGATGATATTTGATGTTTTGTTGTATCTAAAGCCTAGTCTTAGTATAGCAAGTGGTAACTAGAACTTGATTATAATGTTGATCTCATGTGGTATCTAGTTCACTTGTTTCTAGCAAGGGTTAATGCTAAGGATGTTGAAAATATGGTATACACGCTATAAAGGTTAATTCTCTATCTTGTATACCTTAGCATCACTTAGTAGTGGTAACCCTCCCACAAATTTCATATTTATGCATGTGTGCAAACTTGAAACCAAACCATTTAAGCACACATGTAGGGGGAGTTAACACTACCAAGTTGATTTTATGGTGCCTATCCAAATCATAGTCATTGAGCTTAAATGTTGGATAAGTGGCATAAAATCCCAAAATGCTTAATTTCCATATCTTTGTAGAGTTGTCATCAATTACCAAAAAGGGGGAGATTGAAAGGTCCTTGTTTAGTTTTGGTAATTGAGTGACAACCTAGGTGGACTAATTATGCTTATGTGAGATTTTGTGAGATTTAGTCCACAGGTGCATGTGTGTGTGTGTGAGCAACTATGCCATGGAGGTGGTGTGATGTGTTGCAAGACTCACACATGTGATGATGAAGGAGCTTAACGCATGAAACATGACATGGAGTCATGTGGCTAGAGGTGAAGATCAAGACAAGACTTGGCTTGATGGACCGGTCGCGAAGGTGAAGGGCAAGTTGGAGGCTTTGAAGCCGTTAGTACCGAGTGTCGGGAGGCTTGAGCAAAGACTTGGCACCGAAGGACCGAAGCGATGGTGAAGGGCAAGTGAGGTCAAGATCGATGGACCAAAGGCCATGTGATGATATGAAGTGGATCATATCATTCATGAGGAGTGGTCGGTGCATGTGTTGCATCAGCATTGGAGGAGATGGAGTGGAAAGCGCAAGGCAAAGGTATAACCTAGGACGTTTTCATTTAACTGGTCATAGGTGTGTAGAGAATTTGATGACTGGGTTTAGGATAGATGGCCGTACTATCAAGAGGGGCAAACTTGTTTGCATATCGGTCATCTAGTGCCACTTGAGCGATCTAACTTTGCATCGTGTTGCTAGGATCGAGTGGCGTTGTGAGAAGGAGTGAAAACCCTTTGGAAAATGATTGTGAAAATGCTAACACACTTGCACATGGTGATGTACACTTGGTGGTGTTGGCACATTTGCAAAGGAGATGGAGTTTGCCGGGTAGAGAGGGGTTTGGGATCCTCTCTCCCTCCCGCCGAGCTTGCGAGGTGGGATTCGGCGTTTTCGTAGAAGTGAAGTGCTCATTTTCCATTGCGCCGGAGGCCGGAAGTGGTGGCAAAGTCGTCGGAGTGTTTCTCGCTGAGAAACACTCGACCGACCGCTGGTTCAGGTGGACCGGACGCGTCCGCCGGTGTCTGGCCCCGGCGTTTTTTTCGGACCGGACCGGACGCCCCGACCGACGCTTCCTGCCGCGGCCCGGTCGACGAGCGTAGGCGGCGAGGCGCAGCGAAGAGGTGGACCGACGCCGGGGGAGTCCGTCAGTTCCTGATCGGACGCGTCCGGCCAGAAAATCAGTTTTGAGCTCTCGAAGTTGTGACCGACGCCGGGCGCCGTGGCATCCGTCGGTGGACAGGGACGATGCGGTCAAGGTGGCGTGACGCGCGCGCGAGTTAGCCGTTGCGCGCCAACGGCTATATTCGAATAGCGAGGACACGTGGCAGTCTGGGAGTGACCGGACGCTGCGACCGGACGCGTCCGGTCGTCACTTGGTGCGCGTCCGGTCAGTGCCCAACCAGGTTTCGTGGCAACGGCTCTTTTGCCCTTGGGGCTATAAGTAGTTGCCATGGCCGGCCTTGGCTGGCTGCTGAGCACCCTTATGCCTGTGTGGCATTGTGTGGGAGTGCTAGGAGAGCCTCTAACTCACTTGTGCTTGTAGTGATTGCATCCGATTGCAAGTGAGTAATTCTAGTGCGTTGCATTGAGAGATTGCAAGGTGTGGCACTAGGTGTTCGAGTTGCAAGCCGGTGGTGCTTATTACTCTTGGAGGTTGCCACCTCCTAGACGGTTTGGAGGCTTGTGGGCATCGTGTAGCACGCTCGGAGATTGAGTGGTGCTCCGATTACTAGTCACGTGGAGTGACATTGTGAGGGGGATTGTGCTCACCCCGCGAGGATCGCAAAGAGCAACTCTAGTAAAAGTGTGTCATTGAGTTACCCTCACTTGGGTAGTTGCTTGCGGCGCCCGTGGAGGGCTAGGCATTGGAAGCCTATTAGCTCGCGCAACACGAAGTGTGTGGTCGACACAACGGGAACTAGCTTGGTGGCAACCAAGTGAACCTCGGTGAAAAAATCGACGTGTCAACTTGTCTACTCTTCCCGTCGGTTTGCATTCACTAGCTTGTCATTACTTGTTCATTACTTGTGCTAGTGAATAGTGGTTGCTCTTTAGTAGCTAGTTTGCTTGTGTAGCTTGCTAGTTACCTTCTTAGCTTGTGTAGCTTAGAAGTAGCGTTTGCGTGGCTAGTTGGCTTGTATAGCCTTGCTAGTCACTTTGCTTAGTTTGTGTAGCTAAGTGAGTGAGCTCACTAGTTAGGCTTGTGTAGCCGTGCTAGTGAGAACTACTAGTGTGCTTAGACTTTGTGCGCTTTGCTCACTAGTATGTGTAGGTGCTCCCCGGTTTAATTGAGTACTAGTTGCTTAGGTTTTGTGTGACCTTGCAACCTAGTATTGGATAGGCGAGCACTACCTAGCCTTGCACCTTAGTGGCTCAACCTAGGATTATTTGTAAGGTGCTTGATCATAGATAGAGGGGTGAAGTCTTGGTTAGACTGATAGTTTTGATTCCGCATTTAATTCGGTCATCCGCTATAATTAGATTTTAGAAAGGACTATTCACCCCCTCTGGTCCGCCATCTCGACCCTTCACCACCGCTAAAGAAGAGGCCTGCCACCCAAATAAAGGCGTCGGCTGCCCCGCCGCCGAAGAAGAAAGCCTCAGTAACAAAACAAACTATTATTCTTCAGAAGCTATCCTATGAGAAGACTGCCACAGAAATAGATGCTTCAGTAAAGTCAGATGTGGACAGTTTCTTCAAGAAACTAAAGGATAAAAGAGAAGCGAAGAGAAACCCTAAGATGCCGTACCTCTTAGTACGGCCAGAAATGCTATGGCATAGGGTTGACGCTCACCAGAAAAAGATACATGAGGCTCATAAGTCATCATCATCACTATCAGATTATGATCGCACTCTCAACAAATCTATTGAAGAAGAGAAGAAGAAAGCGAAAGGAGCACGGAAGGGTGTCATACAGCTCGGGGAACAATCAAAGCAATCAGTGCCCCCGCTAGTCATTGATAATGAATATGGTTCAAACATTAACGTGCTAGACCAGATACCTAGAGATTTGAGTTATGATCAACTTGATGAATTTTTTGCGGAAACTGATCTTAGCTTGGTCCAAATGCTCAGTGGGGCACCAATTGAAAGTGCTCCAGAAATTGATCATTGGCAGAAGGAATATGCATATGGCACGAGTCTATACAACCCTATGGCCCTCAGCAAACTTGGTACACAAATATACTTGCTAAACCAGTCGTACATCAAAGCGTGTGACAGAAAAGCGGATGTCTATATTTGCGTTCAAATTAGAGACAATCATTACTTCCGTGGTGATGATATTATTAATGTTCAATTTAATGAGTTACACCAACTATGCCACATGGACGCTCTGGACAAATCTTTAGTCAGTTGCTTCAGTCTGTAAGTGATTCTTTCTTTTTAATAATGTCACTGTAACATATGTATATGTATAAGTAATTATCCTCACACCCGCTATACATATATGCAGAGACATGATGAGGGACCTCAGAATTAGAAATGACAATGAGATTGGTTTCATCGATCCATATATCATATTCAAGGACCCAAAGACCTTTAATGCTTTATGAAAACCTCAAACAGAGAGAAATCTACAGAGGTTCTTGATCAACCAAAAGAACAAGAGATATATACTCTTCCCCTATAACTTTAGGTGAGTGTTGTTATCGTGTGTATATTCTATTTAACTAATTAATCAAATCAATATGAAGATATATAAATATATTGACTATACATAAATGCAGCTTTCACTGGATACTGATTGTGATTGATCTCTGGCAAAGTTATTTGATAATTTATGACTCGTTGAGAAAACCATAGGAAGATTACCAAGATATGATAGATATTATCCAAGGGTAACTTCGATCTCTAAATATTTATTTCTGCTCTTTAACTCAGCAATAGTTAATTAATAACGATCATTTTATTGCTAGGGTTTGAGCTTGGTTTATGCAGAAATACCGTCCGGATTTGAAAGCACCACTTTTGAATCCTATCCTCGCTGCAGTGGGTTCTACGGCAGCCACCGGACAACAATTTATATGGCTACTACGTTTATGAGTTTCTCACGGTCTATGCAAAAAAACTAATCTAGAGAGTCTAAAAAGTATGTAACATGTATATATAATAAGTCTATTTTATTTATTCGTTGCTATTTAATAAATCTTATGTAAATTAATACTTTTTTTCTTTAATGTCTATTAAAGGAGACGTGGTTGAAGGAACAAGTGTTCGATACGGTCCGCCTAAAAAGGAATTCAGGAGATAATCGCAGGATTTCTTAACGACCATGTCCTCGAAGGCCGGCGCCGAATTCTACTTCAACCCCGACGAACCAATAAAACCAAACCAAGATAAACATTTGTACGATATTTGAGTGGCGGAGAACATTTATGTTGTAAATACTTTATCCCCGATGCATGTGTAAATACTTTATTATGGAGCTATACATATGTATAATATATATAGTGTTTTATAGTTTATTTATGTATAATGCTCTAAATTATATAAATTATAGGTGCGGCGATACATAAATTAGCAAAATAACAATACGCATTCGAAATAATAATGTAATTGTAAACCCTAAATAAAAAAATTAATAGAAAAGAAAAGTAAAAATGAAAAAAAACACTTTTAGCCCCGATTGGTAACACCAACTGAAACTAAAAGTGCCGGCCCCGTGGCATAGCTTTGGCGCACCTTTTAGTCCCAGCTTGGTGTTACCAACCGACTAAAAAAGTGGACCTTTAGTCCCGGCCCGGGAACGGGATTAAAGGGGGGACATTTAGTCCCGATTCTTTAGTCCCGGCTCCCGAGCCGGGACTAAAGGCCCTTATGGCCTGGGGCTAAAAGCCCTGTCTGCAGTAGTGCAAGAAGATACATATAAATTACAAATTAATTACATGTTACATATACGAGGTCAGGGGCCTGTGGCAATGGCCCCTCTTGCCCCCTGCCAAACCACCCAGACCCAGAGGGCCGTCCTTGGTGGTTTTGTTTGATTTCTTGGATAAAATACTGCTAAATACTAACTCAATAAATGTAAAGCTTTCGAGAGATGCTACTTTTTACACTATACATAAGAGTAAAGCCACCTAGCACAGATTTACTATCTTGTTAGGTATATAAAACCTTGGTGATATCACTCGTTCAAGACATAGCTCTCCCCGAGGGCAAAGGTCCCTAGGACTAGAATGTGGCCGGCTGGCATGTTTTCTATTTGCATGTAGTGATTGACACTACTAAAGAAAAGTTTTGTAGGGGCGATGGAGGACCCTCTATAGGGACGGTTTTTTCAGCCATCTATAAATCACTGATTTGTAGAGACGGTTATCTAGCCGCCTCTACAAATCAATTTGTAGTAGGTGGTTGGTGATTTGTAGGAGTCACCTACCTCTACAAACCGATAAAATTTTTGAAAAATAGCAAAAAATTGGAAAAGATTTTTTAAATCCAAGGAGACATTTTTCGTGGTGAAAAAATCAGGTGCTCCACACTAGAGCTAGATGTAAAACTCAAAGCTCGTTAGCTCGCTCCGCTTGTGGTCGGCTCAACTTGACTCAGCTCGTTAAGATAATGAGCCAAGCCAAACTAAGATTTTAGCTCGTTAGCTATAACGAGCCAACTCGAGCTAACTCGTGAGCCGCTCGCGAGCTCAACGAGCCTGACTTTTAGGAAACGATGTATGTATATGTATATGTATACATATGATGGTCCTAATTTGTCCTCTATTCTATCTATATGTATGATGTTTACTACTAACATTTATGATGGATACATATTTGTTGTATCACTTTTAAAAAATATATAGTAGTCTTTATTTTTTATATTTTTTTGTCCTAGCTCGCGAGCCAAACGAGCTAGTTCGAGCTTTTTTCGAGCTGAGCCAAGCTAGCTTTTTAGTTCATTAGGTATAACGAGCCGAACCGAGCCGAGCCAGCTTGTTATCTTAACAAGCCAGACTGAGCCGTGCCGGGCCGAGTCGAGCCAGCTCGATATCCAGGCCCATGGCTATGGGTATTCGAATGTGACCTTAATCTTGTGCGTTACCACATCTACCACTCCACCCTTGTGTCTATAACTAATTTTAGTCTTCCTCTTTTATATTGAACCGAGTTTAAATTGACTGTTTGAGACCTTTAAATAACTTCAAATCAATAAATTATCAACTAAAAAGTTATATAACATTCTAAGATCTATAACTTTTATATAGGTTAGTCTTCATCTTAGTTCATTTAAAAGAAAATCAAATCTTAAATTTGGAAATTCAAACGTAGATTTTCTTGGCAAGATGATTTCGAATCCAAAAGTTCTTAACAACAAAGTTTCTTAACTTTTTATATCTGCAACTTTATTTTGATTGTTTCCCCATTCGAGATGGTTTGAAAATTTCTAATTCAAAAATTCAAACATACTTTCCATAACAAAATGAATTTAAATAGAAAAGTCATTAACTACAAAGTTCTTTAACTCATCATCTACAATTTTTGTTTTAGTTATTTTTTTCATTGGACAAAGTGATAACACCATTGTTTACAAATGCTACATCTCTCTCATATAGTTTCATAAAGTTATACAAGAGAGGTGTAAAATTTGAGAACATGGTCTCACTTTGTCGGATGAAGAAATGACTAAAATAAAAGTTATAGATCTTGATGAGTTATGAAACTTTATAGTTCATAACTTTTAAATTGAAATCATTTACTGTTTTTAAAACAATGTTTAAAGTTACCATTTTTTGAAATTCAAATATTTAAAAGACAAGACAAAGTCCCATGAAAATATGACACAAATAATAGATGTAAAAACACATTAATTTGATAGTGAATAACTAGTTAAATTTAGGAAATTTTAGGAAAAATCATTAAATTTAGAGTTAGTATGAGGTAAAAAAGACTAGTTAAATATTTTAGCCTGAGATTAAAAAAGAAATTAGACTTCTTTGAAAATTTAAAAGCTGAATTTCAAACAACATTTTGATGTTCTAAATGATTTCAAATTAAAAGTTATATACAACAAATTTGTATAACTTATTGAGACATGCGACTATGAGGTTGTTTTAAAAAAATTGAATTTTAGTGCTTTATTTTTACTATTCGACGTCGATTTGTAAGGCTGATTGGATATAGAGCCACCCCTACAAATTAGGTCATTTGTAGAGGCGCTAATAATATAACAGCCCCTACAAATCCATTTGTAGAAGCGGCTCATTTGACCACCATTTGTAGTAGTGCGAGACAAATGTAGCCTTCGGGTAATATTACAATTAGTAGTTAGTGGCTATCTAACTTGAAGGTCCATGAAACCAAGAGATGTAGTTTCCTATTCAGGTAATATATTAGGTATATTTAGCCTACGATAAGAGCTACTCTCTCCATCTTAATTTATAAGACGTTTAATTTTTTTAGTCTCGAGTTTGACCATTCGTCTTATTCAAAAAATTGTGGAAAATATCATTTCTTTTGGTGTTGTTTGCTTTATCAATAAAAGTTCTTTAAGAATAACTTAAATTTTACCGTATTTGCGTAAATTTTTTTTGAATAAGATGAGTGGTCAAAGTTAGAGTAAAAAAAAATCAAACGTCTTATAATTTGGCATGGAGAAAGTAGCTTAAGAACTTAATGATCTTGTAAAGCACTTTTGTCTTTTTTTTTTTGCGACTTGCACTTTTGTCATTTCTACACTGTTCATCTATCCTTTTAGGTATATTTGGCCTGTGCTGCCCTACGGAAATTACTGATCATAGTAGTTACTAGCCTGATCGAGCCCTGCTAATGAGAAGAGGAACTAATGGTACCAAAAATCAGACAGGAAGATCAGAAAAGATATTGAAGGGCCCTGTGTCGTCCCCTCACCACACCAGCAATCTTCAGGTGACACTGATTCCTCCCTGTAGGCTCATATGATCCAAAGTAATGGCCTGGCTCTATGTTTCTTCTGGCGGCTCCTATGAAGACCTGTCATATGTATTCTCCTACTGACACACATCCATGTCATCCCCACACTTCCCAAGCATTATTCCCCAACTAGCTTCTCCCCCGCCTATAAAAGCGCACCATTGTTGCTCACCTCATAGCATACAAATACATCAAGGTAGACAGGGATCTTATATATAACTACACATAGCATATCATATTACTCTTCCTCGAGAAATTTAGCCATGAGTTCACCATCATGGACCAAGAGGCAGAACAAGCTGTTTGAGGACGCGCTGGACAAGTATGACAAAGACACGCCGGACCGCTGGCAAAACGTTGCTCGGGCAGTGGGTGGGGGAAAGACAGTTGACGACATAAAGAGGCACTTCGTGGAGCTGGTTCGAGACGTGAACCACATTGAATCCACCGGCGGCCAGGATTCACAGTATGATAGCGGCAGCGGCAGCGGCAGCGGCAGCGAGCAAAGGTAGTTAATTTAAGTAGTCTATATATATATATATTCCCTCTCTACTCAGTAAAGTTGTTCAGGGTTTACCACTTGTCGTGGAAGGTTTTGCTGAGGGCATCCCCAACGATGACTAAATAGATAATCTAGGAGAGATTTTACTGGACAGAAACATAGTGTGCTAGCGAGCGAACGAGAGTCAGGATCGTTTGGTTTCTAAAAGAACTCTTATATGACGCTCAGCTTTGCCCTTCCATTGTCCTTCTCTTTATTATTTCAGGAGCTAAGTCCTAGCGATTTGTTTTAAGCCGCTGAGGACGCCCTTTGCATGTATTTTTTTGTCTTTGTACTTCACTGTCTTGTGTGTGTTCTGCTCCATAGCATCAAATGAAGTAATGTTTCCTTATATTTTTATATACAATTTCTTATGCTAGCTCCCTTAATATGTACTTTTTTTTCATTGCTCCTTGGCCTATATGTGTGCGTGCGTCAAATTCAATACACATACTACGAACACCAACCATAGTCATAATTCACTGTCTGACTGACGAAAGTCCCCGCTTGTAACTTCAATCGTTCGTTAATTAATTTAGAAATTTCCTGTAGGTCAGGAGTGGGGGTGGTGGGTCCCAAATGTTCTTCGCTATGCTGTCCTTAGGGGAAATGTATGTTTCCAAATCGACACGCTTCTAGTATACATGCGTTTTCTTTGGAAAAGGGAAATTTTTTTCTCTAGCATATTATGTACACACTACTAGAAACAAAGCCTTTGCTGAGTGCCAATGGCTTTGTCGAGTGCCCAAAAAAAGGCACTCGATAAAGCCTCTTTTACTGATTAATTTTTTCCCGAGGGCTCTTTGCCGAGTGACGCACTCGGTAAAATTTTTGCCGAGTGCAATTAGGCCTTTGCCGAGTGTCCCGGTTACTTGGCAAAGAAGCCGAATCCGGCAGTGACTTCCTTTTTTTCTTACTATAGAAGAACATGGCTAGCTACCTTCTTTTACTTGGGAATAAGATAATGTTTTATGATGTTCGTAGTTATATTATATATATGAAAATCACTACAGGAGAAGTTAGCTCCTCTATTACTTGCGCACAGGGAAAAAAGTACAAATGCTTTATGATGTCCACCTCGCTTAAAAGGATGGAGGTCAATCACAAAATCAATGGCCACGCATAGCCGGGATGTCCAAAGCATTATCTTTTGTAAGCGAACATATGCTCTTCCTTTGCAGCCTGGGGCGCTGATTGTGCTTTACACCCCAATTCAAAGATGCAGAATCTTTTTGTACTGCTCTAGCAATCTCATCCTTGGTAATTCGACAATTATATTTTGTACGCAAACATATCCTCTTTCTTTGCAGCCTAGGGCGCTGATTGTGTGTAGAATCTTTTTGTACTCCTCTAGCAATCTCGTCCTTGGTAATTCGACATTTTTTACGTCCCAATTCAGGCTCATATATAGTGTACTATTGGTGAAATATGACCTTGTGATGATGAACCAAAATTTTAAAGCGTGGTCTAATATGACCTTATAATAATATGGAATGCTGTTTGCATATCTATAGTTAGCAGGTGACATCCTCCCTGTCCTATCGGCGGGCACAAAGTGACATCCTCCCTAATAGTTCATCCTTTGTTCTCTGGAATACGGATAAAAGCCATTTCGCTTTTTGCTCTGCCTAGATCCTTCTATTATTGCCAATAAACATCTTCGTATAGGAGCCTTTCCCTTTTGTCGGAACATCTCCATTATTCCTTCAAGCAGAATATCGCTTTATTTTAGGGCCTATTCGTTTTCTCAGGAATTGCTCTCCTGGAACTGTCCCTCCTAGATTGATAGGTTCATTTGTGTTAAGATTGATTAGCTGGAATAGTTCCGGGCCTCAATCCGGGTCAAACAAACAAGACCATTCCTGTTTTTCAGCAACAATGGAGTGCAGTTCAAATTTTTTGTTTCAAAAATTTGGTTCTCCCGATCCTGCACTCTATTCCATTTCTGATGACAGAGAACTCATCATTTTCTTTTCTCCATTCTTGCAGGCGCAACCTCCAGTGATAAACAGATAATGCAAGGAGGCTACTTCCTGGTTCCTGCATTGGCTACTTCCTGGTTCCTGCATTCACCAAGTATCTATTTGCACTATGATATGATGGCTGTGATGGTGGCCTAGCCCCTGATAATAAAGATTACTCCTACTCATCCTAGGTCGGAGATATAATCGAGTTCGGCGTCAGAATTGTACCTTTAGTGTTCTGTATCCATGTTTACGTGTGTGTCCGCGTGTGTATGTGTAATGCATCCAACCACGAGCACTGTCTATATGCAGCAGCAGCGGTAGAGGTACTGCCGGAGATATAGGATTGGACGGGTGCTTGTTTGGTGTGGTGTGTCCTTGTAATTTTATCTGTCCGTCTCGCCAGCAGATTGTTATTGAAGTTGATGTCTGGATTAATAATTACAGATGCCGAATCTTGCATTGGTCTGTGAATTCTGATTGATTGATTATTGCTGTACCTGAAGGCAGCACAATGTCAGAACAAAAAAAAATGAGGCCCACCAATTTAGAGACTCCAAAACAAAAGAAGTCTGACCATTTCAAAAAAAAAAAAAAAAAAAAAGAAATCTGTACTCAAACAAGAGACGGGCCAAGTTGAAACGTCTGTGATATGTTGGTTCACAAAATATCTCCTAGGACACACATGTTAGAGATAAAGCGTGTTTATGATGCATCTGTACTTTGTAGAGGACGATATTTGTGGCGTGTCTAGGAAAACCACATCTTAGACTAGACAGCAGACACAAAAATATTCATGGATGGGCATTCAAGTCACAGAGTGAATTTCCCAATTCGATATGTGGCCGTGGGACGACCTATTTCACGAGGTTGGATTGGTTGCTTTTTGGTGTGGGCCCTATGTAGATGCAACTTTATGCTAGCAGGGACCACAACAAGCATGCTACAATGTCCTCGAATTCACTTATTCGGCCTGACTCAGTCAACTACATCACCCGAGCTAGGCTCGGCTCCTCATCGTTAACCCTAGATTAATACTTCTACCATTGGCTATTAGGCGCCATCCAGCCCAACGCCAGTCCAACACTGTTCGCAAAGCCAAATAATGCCACACTAGCCATATGCATGCCACTAGCCCAGCGCTAGCCCAACACTGTTCACAAAGCCAAATGCCACCACACTAGCCATATGGCATGCCACCAGTTCGCGGACATTTCCATGTTGACACACGAATAGAGAGCCTCATATCCATGACCATCCCTATGCCCACACTCGTTGTCGCCACCACAGGCCTCCTATGCTGCTCGGCCAAGGATGGCCGGTTGGACTTATTCATCTGCCTATATCACCAAGGAGAAGGCCAAGAGCAACATCGAGAAGCTTTGGCATGCCACCAGTTTGCGGACATTCCCACATTGACACATGACTGGAGAGCCTCATATCCATGACGCCATCCCTGTCCACACACTCATTGTCACCACCACAGGCTTGCAGTCCTGCTCAGCCAAGGATGGCCGGTTGGACTTATAATTCATCTACCTATATCAGCAAGGAGAAGGCCAAGAGCAACATCAAGAAGCTCATGTTGCCCCTAGCCCTGGCTCCACACACCGTACTCGTAACACTCCATGTCCAAAACTGCTCATGTGGCCGGCTCCATATGTGGAACGATCTCCATACGTGTAGCACCCTACTTACACTTTTGTCCTCGCTTCGTGTAAAAGGGTTAACTTAGTACTACGTTTAGAACATAGAACAATTAGGATTATAAGCTCACCTTCACCCTCCTAAACTTCCAAGGTGGTACTAAACCCACCAACCACAACCACGCACTTTCATCCTCGCTTTGTGTAAAAGGGTTAACCTAGTGCCATGTTTGGGACAATTAGGATTATAAGCTGACCCTCACCCTTCTAAACTTCCAAGGTGGTACTAAACCCACCAACCACAACCACTTAAGGGCTGACGCTTTCGGCAGCTCACCACATACATGTGGCAGACGTCTAGGACCTCCCCTTGGTACACTCCTCTATGGGCACGTACAGCAAGGGTTGATGATCTATAGCAAGGGTTGATGCTCTGAATACTATCTGTAACACCCCACGTCTAAAAATTGCTTATATGACCAGCTCCGCACATGGAATGGTCTACATATGTGTAGCATCCTGCTTACACTTTCCTCCTCGCTTCATGTAAATTAAAGGGTTAACCCGTAGGTATTGCGTCTAGAATAACGAGGATTATAAGCTAACGCTCACCGTCCTAAACTTTCAAGGTGATACTAAACTCACCAACTATAACCACACATTTGTTACTTAGGTCACATAGGCTAACATCACAACCACTATAGGTTCTAACAGGCTAGGGGCACCCCACCATCATCATGCCCACCTTGTCCACTAGTATCCATATATTGTTGGCAATGGTTGTTTTTTTGATAGGGTAAGCAATGTTATTAGTAAAAGAACAAAAAGACACAAATCATACAGCCTCACATCACCTAAGCAAGAAAACAAAAATGAGTATTTAGTAGTGATGATCCTACTTTCCAAACACCTCAACCAAGATATCGGCCATCACCGGCTCAACAAAAGATGTCACGTGAAAAGTAATGGTTATCAAGCAGTTGGCATGCCTAGCTGCCGCTATCGGTCGATGCACCATATGAAGATGGCAACGGCGCAATATGAGGAGATTCGGGGGGCGGGGCTAATCGGGTGAGGTGATATTAGAAGTTACTTGGGCTAGGGGCAGCATCAAGCATGAGCTGGAAATGGGCGGTGCATCAAAACCAAAAGTAACTTCTCTTTACTAGCGGACATGGAAAATACATTAGTTTACTTGGTGAACACTCCGGTTCTTGTTAAATTTACTTGGTGGACATCATACATAATAATCTTTTTTACAAAATAGATATAAAATCAAATTTACTGGTGTACACCAATTGAGAAGCCGAGCCTAGAGAGATCTAGCCCAACGAGTGAGCTAGGCGCATGAAGTTAGAGCCAACACCAATTGTAGTCTCCAAAGTTGCATGCATACGGGACCTGCATTAAAAGCGTGCAATGAGATCCCTGCATTAAACTCGACCACCACATCGACAACCGAAGAATGTTTTAGAGGCTTAAGTGTTTCTACCCTCATTTTAAGCGAAATCATAACTTTACCCTTGTTTTTTTTAACTTTGTGATTTTACCCTCATTATTTTCAAATGAAGAGAGACTCTACCCCTAGTCTATGAAGTCTACAGAATGGCGTTAAGTTTTAGACAAAAGGACAACTCGCTCATGTGTTTTTACCCTTGTTTTATTTTGATATTTGTGTTTTTTTACCCCTGTTTTACAATCTCAACAGTTTGACATTTTGTATATAGAATTTTTAGAAAATTCAACATCATTTCAGCTGCTAATTCATATAAACATAATTTAATATGACATAATAAATTAATTTCATACATATTGCATTAACAACAAAAAACCAGAACCATACTACTTGTCATCATGGTACTATATTAGATGCCAACATAGAGGTCCAAATAACATCTCAAACACCAACACATAGGTCTAAATGACATGTTAAACAAAAGTAGAAACTAGCAAGCAGGCTACATATTAAGCATTGAAACCCAACAAAGTAGCAAGCCTCCCAGAAGTTGCTCCTCTTCCCCTCATTCTCGTTGCCCTTCCCGAAGCACTTACACTTTACATGAAAAAGGAGCATAATTATGTGTTAGTAAAGTTACTAAAATATATAATAAAGAGAAGCAATGATGGCTTGTTGAAAAGTCCTAAATGGCTAGAGGGGGTGAATAGCCTAATAAAATTTCTACAAAGCACTCAACAAACTGGTTAGTATATTAAACGGCGAAGCAAGTGTTGTGCTAGCCTAGAGGGGATTGCAAGCTAGCCTAACCAATTCTAGCAATCCTAATACACTAGGCAACACACAAGCAAACTAATACACTACAATCTACACTAGTGCACAAAGGTAAATCGCAAGGAAGAGATCGAGTAGGTGCAAACTGTGCCTTCGGAAAGATGACCAATCATCGTCTTGCCAATTCAATTGAAACCTGAAGAGATGATCCAATGAAGATATCCAAGACGATCTCGAAGGATCAATCCATATAAGAATACTAAGGGAGACACATTTTTATCCAGAGGTTCACGTGCATACCGGCACGCTACTCCCCGTTGTGTCGACCACACACTTGTTAGTTTGGTGGCTAATTGGCGTCAATGCCAAGCCCACACGGGCGCCACAAGAACTCACATGAAGTGAGGATAGCTCAATGATACGAGATTCCACTAAGGATTCTTTTCATGACTCCCACGGGGTAGGATCAAAACCCCTCACAACCATCGGGTGTGACAAGAATAATCTTCTTCACTTGCTCAACACCCTCTCCCTGCTCCAACCATTTAGGTGAAGGCAATCACCAAGAGTAACAAACTTAATCACAGCAAGATCACTCACTAGTGCCACTAGATGTTCAATCACAAGGCAAATGCACTAGGAACACTCCCAATCACTCTTTGGATACAAGCAATCAAGCAAGATGATACGGAGGTGGTTGGCTTGGCTCTAGGGTGTTCAAGAGTGATCAAAATGTGCAAGAGAGACTCCCCAAGCTAGCCAACTAGCTTATATAGCCGCCACTCAAATGTCCCAACCGTTACCTTCAAAGTGGGGCTGAGTCGGGAGGCGTCGGACGATTAGATGCCTAGGCAACGGACGCGTCCGACGCCCACACCGGAGCCACACCGAGTCGCCACGTGTCCACGTTCAAACTTGACTGTTGCTCGTGCAAATGGCTAGCTATTGTGCCAGTGTCGGACGCTCAGATGACGACCATCGGACACATCCGATGACTTAAAGCAGTGAGCAAACAAGTGTGTGTCTGACAAAGTCTACCTGACGCTGACCGATCCACCTGACGCTATGCAGAGAGGTTCCAAACTTGGCACACACACCCATTGGACGCGTCCAACGAGGTGGCATCGGACGCGCTGGCGTCTGATGACTGCTTAGCTCCATTTCTGACACAAATTTTCTTCGCACTGGACGCACCGACGAATGAGCGTCGGATGCTCCAATGCACGTATTGTGCAGGTGCTAGACTTCACAGGGTCATCGGACGCGTCCAACGCCTCAGGACCTAGCGTCCGATGCTCCTGTAAGTGCAAGTGTCTCTTGGAAAATTGCCACGTCCCGCCCCAAACCCCATCTACCCTTGCTCCAATGTGCCAACACCAAAGTGTCTCTCCACTTGTGCTCATGTGTTAGCATTCAAATGAATTTTACAAGAGATAGTTAGCACACTAGGTCCCTAATGCATATGCGAAGTCAATGCCCACCTAGTGGCACTTAGATAACCAATTTTGCGCGACATCGCCCCTTTTAATAGTACAGTTATCAATCCTATATCCAGCCGTCATGTTCTCTACTCGCTACAGCCAGCGAAATAGAAATGCCCTAACATTTACCTTTGCGTCTAGCTTTCCATTCCGCTTCTCGTCTTTCTTCATCTCCAAGGGTGGCACTTGATCACTTGTGGTCACTCCTATTAACTTGATCTCCACTCCATCACTTGGTTTGGACCTTCCCTTTCTCTAATGCTACACACTTAGCAATAGGGTTAGTCCTAGGTTTCATCAATTAGCCAAAACCAAACTAGGGCTTTTAATCTCCCCATTTTTGGTAATTGATGATAACCTCCATAAAGATATGAATTAAATTCAATTTTAGTCTTACACCATGTGTCCAAGCAATATGATCTTATAAAAAGTATTGGAAAAGTCATGTAAAATCTATTTGGTAGCTATGGCTTCCCCTACATGTGTGCTCAAAGTTTAGATTTAGAAGCTTTGCACATATGATGGATAAATCGGTTTTGGGAGAGTCATTTCTACCAAATTGATGCTAAGCTATATAGAATGGACCTTTAAATCGTGATTCATTTGAGTGCACCATTTATCAACCATCCTTAGCACCAAAACTAGCTAGAAACATCACAAGCTATAAACCAAGTGAGATCAACATTAAAAGCATAGTTTCTAGATACCACTTGGAGTAATGCTACTTCTAGCTAGAACCTATGTATGCTAGTAATCAATTCATCAATCAAGATCTATACTAGCTAGCACCACACAAGCAAGAGATACCACTTATGAGATGACTAATTCTAAGTGCTATGCAAGCAATCTTATGAATATGCACATTTAAATGCAATCAATCATGTGTCATGAGCTTGCTCCCCCTACTTGTGTGCTTTAATTTTTTGATCCCTTTACATTCTTCATCCTTCATCTTCTCTTCCCACTTCACCTAGATGCATTCTTTCCCCCTAGATGGATGCTATCTTTGTATTCTCTCCCTGTTTGTAATCAATGACCACAAAGGTGTATGATCATGCTTGGTGTAGACTTGAAATCATGGAGAGAGATTGGAGTAGAGAAATGATCACTTAAGATATCTCAATATCCTCTTGGTTGCTTTTAAATGACTTTCTCTTGGTGAAGCTTGAAACCTTGCACACATGCACACACTAAACATGACATCCGGCCTAGAAGCGGTCATATAGAGTAGACTTTCAATCATGGACCGATACAACTTTTGATCTACCATGTTGTCACTTGTATCCAAGTCAAGATGACCATTTATTCCTATTGGTGTCCCAATTGACTTGGCTTCTTCCATTCCAAACTTCTTCAACATATCCTTCATATACTTGCATTGACTCACAAATGTGTCTTTCTTCAATTGCTTGATTTGTAGACCAAGGAAATAACTACGCTCTCTAATCATAGACATCTTGAACTCTTTTGCCATCATTTCTCTAAACTCTTCACAAAAGTCTTGGTTGGTTGATCCAAATATAATGTCATCCACATATATTTGCAACATAAACAAGTCCTTACCAATCTTTATGGTGAAGAGAGTGGTGTCGACCTTCCCCATCTTGAACCCTTTGGAGATCAAGAAATCTCTTAATCTCTCATACCATGTACTAGGTGCTTGCTTCAAGCATAGAGAGCCTTATTCAACTTATAGACATGGTTAGGCTTCTTGATATCTTCAAATCTCAGGAGTTGCTCAACATACACTAGCTCATTGATGTATCCATTCAAGAATGCACTCTTCACATCCATTTGATATAGCTTGATGTTGTGGGCACAAGTATAGGCTAATAAGATTCTAATTGCCTCCAATCTTGTAACTGGTGCATAGGTTTCTCCAAAGTCAAGATCTTCAACTTGAGTGTACCCTTGTGCTACCAATCTTGCTTTGTTTCTCACAACTATGCCATCTTGATCTTGCTTGCTCCGGAATACCCACTTAGTGCCAATGACGTTGCAACTCTTCGGACGCTCAACTAGTTTTCAAACTTGATTTCTTTCAAAGTTGTTGAGCTCTTTATGCATGGCATTGACCCAATCACAATCCATCAAAGCTTCTTCTATCTTTTTTGGTTTTATGGATGACATAAATGAATAGTGCTCACAAAAGGATGCCAATCTTGATCTTATTTGTACACCACTTCTAATGTCACTAACCACTTGATCTAGAGGGTGATCTCTTACTATATGTGTAGGTTGAAGAACTTGAGGTTAAGCAATTGAACTTGGTTGACCACTTGATAGAGATGATGTGCTAACCACTTGATCTAGATGATGATCTCTTGCTATTTGTGTAGGTTGAAGAACTTGCAATTGAGCACTTGAGCTTGGTTGACCACTTGGTAGAGATAATGTGCTAGCCACTTGATCTTGCACTTGAGAACCACTAGCTTGAGTTTAAACTTGAGAGCCACTAGCTTGCACATTTGGAGACACAATCATTTGATCTTTGTCATCTTCAACATCCACCACTTGAGTTGGCCTAATGTCCCCATCATCCATTTTCTTCATGGCTTGGATCAATTGAGTGTCTCTCACATCATCAAGATTTTCCTCCTCATCTTGAGAACCTTGGTTTCATCAAATTCAACACATGCACCTCTTCATCTATGTTATGAGTGAGATTCTAAACTCTATATGCCGAGTAGGAATCCTTAATCACACTTCTTCTCAAATTTACTCAATCAAGTGTCCTTCTTGAGAATATAGCATTTGCATCTAAACACTCTAAAGTATGCAATGCTGGGCTTTCTTTTATTCAACAACTCATATGGTGTCTTTTCTAGGAGCCTATGACAATAGAGCCTATTTGAACAATAGTTGGCGGTATTGATTGTTTCAGCCCAAAATGAATAATCCACATTGTATTCACTCAACATTAATCTTGCCATGTCAATCAAAGTCCGATTCTTCCTCTCTACTAGCCCATTGGATTGAGGTGTGTACTTGGCCGAGAATTGATGCTTGATTACAAAATCATCATATAGCTCTTTAATTCTTGTGTTCTAGAACTCACTACCATTGTCACTCCTCACTTTCTTGATTGATATCTCAAACTCATTTTGGCTTCTTTTGACAAATGTCTTGAATGCGTCAAACACTTCACTCTTGTCAATAAGAAAGAACACCCAAGTATATCTTATGTAGTCATTCACTATCATAAATCTATATTTATTTCCACCAATGCTCTCATACTTGGTTGTGCCAAGTAGATCCATGTGCAACAACTTAAATGCCGTGCTTGTGCTCATCATGCTCTTGTTGGGATGAGTATTGTCAACTTGCTTACCTATTTGACATGAACTATATAGCTTGTCTTTCTCAAACACCACATCCTTCAACCCTCTAACTAGATCATGCTTGATTAGCCGATTAAGTTGCTTCATGCCAACATGTTCAAGTCTTCTATGCCATAGCCAACCCATGCTTGATTTGAAGAACAAACATGTTGTCAATTGAGCATCACTAGCATTAAAGTCTACTAGATAGAGATTCTCATATCTAAAGCCTTTGAATATTAAGTTGCTTCCATCAACACTCACTATCTCAATATCATCAACACCAAATATACATTTGAATCTAAGATCACATAATTGAGCCATAGATAAGAGATTGAAGTTGAGAGATTCCACTAGCAACACATTGGATATAGACATATCATTTATAATTATAATCTTTTCCAAGCCTTTCACCTTGCCTTTGCCATTATCACCAAATATAATACTAACAACACCATTGACACTTAAGGAGATTGATTTGAACATTCTAAAATTCTCGGTCATGTTGAGTGCACCCACTATCAAGCATCCAATGCCTTCCTCCGATTTTGTAATTGACCTAAAAAAGCAAATCAATTCTTCTTAGGTATCCAAACTTGCTTGGGTCCTCCAAGGTTAGTTACTAAGCTTTTAGGCACCCAAATTGCCTTCTTATTTGGGTCAACAATGGGAGCACCAATAAACTTAACCTTCACACCATTAGCACACTTGGTAAGCAAATAACAAGAATCAAATTTAACAGAGGATATGTTAGCATTCTTCTTGTCTTGCAATATCACTCTATGTGGCCAACTTGCTTACAACTAGAGCAAAAACGTCCATTGCCCCTCACAAAACTAGTCTTGTGAGTAACAAGGCCGCCTTATCATTCTTGGGGGTATAGCCCAATCCCTCTTTGTTAAGAGAGAACCATTAGCTACCCAAACACTTTAGCAAGCGGACATCATCACCATAGGCCTTGCCTAAGGCGTGTGTGGGTTCATTCACCTCTCTCTTAAGGGTCTCATTCTCCACCATAAGTGAGGCATCAAAAGTGAAACCATCACTAATAGTAGAAGTGGCATTGCTTGAGCTACAAGAGGGGTTAGTGGGACCAACAATAATAGGAGTATAGAAAGCCTCATCAGGAATATCACATGTTACTCCTATGTTGTATGTGTCTACAACACCCTCAATCTTAGCTTGATCAAGGAGAGATGAGTGAGCCTTTTGAAGCTTGGTGTGAGTTTTCTCAAGCTTCCCATGGGCTTCCATTAGCCTCTCATGAGTAGCATTGGACTCATCAAAGGATTGCTCAAGAGCTTTCTTGCTCTTGCATAACTCTTTGCACTTCTTTCTCTTCTTCTCAATGTAAGAGTGAGCATCTTGTAGCATGTCAACAAGGTCCTCCTTTGAGTACTCCTCATCATCATCACTCTCACTATTGCTCTCATCATCGGATAGTACCTATGATGGCTTACCCATTAAGTATGTCGATGGGGCATCAAAGAGTAAAGGCTTGTTGGAGATGGCGAGACTAGCAAGCATCTTCTTCTTTGACTTCTTGTTATCTTCACTCTCATCATCACTATAACTTAATGAGGCATCACTATCCCATGTGACACAATAAGATTGCCCCTTCTTCTCTTCTTGTACGCAAGCTTCTTCTCCTTCTTTTCCTTCTTGTTTTTCTTTTCTTTTTTATCTTTCTTCTTCTTGTTGTTATCTTCATCACTCTCATTGTCACTATTGAATGGATAATTGGCAATGAAGTGATCATTGCTCTTGCACCTAAACCATCTTTTGGCCTTGGATGTATCTCTCCTTTTTCTAGCACTATAGCCCTTCTTCTTCATAAACTTGCCAAACTTACACACAAAGAGAGTCATTGCTTCATCATCTATCTCACTTGAGCTTGTGCTTTCATCATCACTTGATTCTTGCTTCTTAGCTTTGCCCTTGCTTTTAGATGATGTTGCCTTGAATGCCATGGTCTTCTTTTTTTCTTCTTCTTGGGAGCCCCCTTCCCGTTCCACATGTTAGGTGTTATATGTGATCACCTCACCTAGTACTTGGTTAGAGGTCTTGTTGTCCAATCCTTCTCTCACTAACATGGTGACCAAGAACTCAAATCTTGAAGGTAGACTTCCTAGGAACTTGTGAGAGAAATCTGCATTCTGCACCTTCTCACCCAAATTCTTCAAGTCATTCACTATCACTTGCAAGTGGTGGACCATCTTCGGCACACTCTCATCTTCTCACATCTGGAAACTTAAGAGCTTGTCCTTGAGAATGTATAGCTTGGCACTCTTCACACCTGCGTGCCCTCATATGTCTTCTCCAACCTCATCCACACTTTATGAGCTCTCTCTAAATCCTTAATTTGCTTAAACACCTTTGAATTCAAAGCTTTATAAAGTGTGTTGATTACAATATCATTGAATTGTAGCTTCTCTTCTTCTCTTGCGGTTGGGTCAGTTGGATCAATCATGGCAAAGTCTTTGTCCACAACCCCCCAAATCTTCCAGTTCAATGATTTCAAGTGAGCACACATCTTCCTCTTCCAATGATCATAACCGGTACCATCAAAGTGTGGTGGCTTCTCCACATGATTGATATGGTTGATTTGAGCCATCTTGACACCGTAGGATGTTAAGCCTCAATCAATGGTGACCTCCGCTTTGATACCACTTAAAGGTCATAAATGGCTAGAGGGGGTGAATAGCCTAATAAAATTTCTATAAAGCACTCAACAAACTGGTTAGTATATTAAATGGCGAAGCAAGTGTTGCACTAGCCTAGAGGGGGTTGCAAGCCAACCTAACCAATTCTAGCAATCCTAATACACTAGACAACAAGAATAAGGTCCTTACCAAAATAACACTACACAACCTAATACACTACTTTGCACAAAGGTAAATCACAAGGAAGAGACCGAGTAGGTGCAAACCGTGCCTTTGGTAAGATGACCAATCCCGTCTTGCCAATTTAATTGAAACCTGAAGAGATGATCCAGTGAAGATATATAAGATGATCTCAAAGGATCAAGCCACATGAGAATACCAAGGGACACATGATTTTTATTCTGAGGTTTACGTGCTTGTCGGCACGCTACTCCCCGTTATGTCGACCACACACTTGGTAGTTCGGTGGCTAATTGGCGTCACAAGCCAAGCCCTCACCAGGCGCCACAAGAACTCACACAAAGTGAGGGTAACTCAATGACATGAGATTCCACTAAGGATTCCTTTCGTGATCTCCTACGGGGTAGGATCAAAACCCCTCACAAATCACCTCCGGGTGTGACAAGAACAATCTTCAACCTTGCTCAACACCCTCTCGCTGCTCCAACTGTCTAGGTGATGGCAATCACCAAGAGTAACAAGCTCAATCGTAGCAAGATCGCTCACTAGTGCCACTAGATGCTCAATCACAAGGCAAATGCACTAGAACACTCCCCCAATCACTCTTTAGATCAATCAAGATGAATGCAAGATGAGAGGGAGAGTGGTTTCTTAGCTCTAGGGGATGTTCAAGAATGATCAAAATGTGCCAAGAAGAGCTCCCCAAGAGCCGGCCAACTCACTTATATAGCCACCACCAAATATCCCAACCGTTACACACAAAAACCAGGCTGAGTCGGAGGCATCGGACGATCGAGACGCCTAGGCATCGGACACGCTTCGACACCCACACTTTAAGGGCACACCGTACTAGCCACGTTTCCATTTCAAACTTGACCGCGTCTTACGCCAAGCGACTAGCTACTATGCCAGCGTCGCACACTCCGATGACGATCATCGGACGCATCCGATGACTTAAGGTAGCCAGCAAACAAGCATGCATCCGACGAAGTCCATCGACGTCCCGATCCACTTGACGCTATGCAAAGTGGTTCCAAACTTGGCACACACCCATCGGACGCGTCCGACGGGGTGGCATCGAACGCACCGCCGTTCGATGACCGCCAGCCCGTTTCTAACATAAATTTGCTTTGCACCGGATGCATCGGCGAATGAGCATCGGACGCCCGATGCACGTCATCGTGCGGTGCTGCTAGACTTCACGGGGTCATCGGACGCGTCCGACGCCGCGACAGCCCGGACAAACCTCGATGCCCCCCTTCGTCAAAATTCAAGTGTCTCTAAAAAATCACCAAGTCCACACCCAAACATCTACCCTTGCTCTCCTCATGTGCCACACCAAAGTGTCTCCACTTGTGCTCATGTGCTAGCATTTTCAAATGAATTTTGTAAGAGGTAGTTAGCACACTAGGTTCCTAATGCATACACCTAGTGGCACTTAGATAACCGATATTGCGCGACATCGACCCTCTTAATAGTACGGTTATCAATCCTAAACCCGGCCATCAACTTCTCTACTCACCTATGGCCGGCAAAATGGAAATGCCCTATCATATACCTTTGCCTCTAGCATTCCATCTTGCTCATCATCTTCCTTCATCTTCAAGTGTGGTACTTGATCACTTGCGGTCTTCACCGACACCTTGATCACCATTCCACCACTTGGCTTGGACCTTCCCTTCCTCCAATGCTACACTCTTAGCAATAGGGTTAGTCCTAGGTTTCATCAATTAGCCAAAACCAAACTAGGGCTTTCAGTCGCCTGGCGTCAGAAGGTGCCGCGTAGTCATTGGACTGGCTGAAGCAGATGCCGTTACGACGAAAAGGTGCGGGCGAAGCGATGCGAGTGTGCGGGAAAAGAGCCGCCGGATGCCCGCGTGGGAAAAGAAGTGATGCACGCCTACACCTCCCGCCAATGACTCCCCAATCCCCATGCGCTAGTCGAGAGAGGGAGAGGGAGAGGGAAAGGAAGGAGAGAGGAAGAGAGAAGAGGGCGGCGGCGCAATGTAATATCCGACGCCGAAACCGGCGCAGGCGGGCGAGTTCGGCCCGTCCGCTCGACTCTGCACTGCCCTGTCTGTGACCTTGCACCGCTCCATTCGCAACTACAAAGCCGTCTGCAACCCTGACTCTATTGCTGCTCTACGACTCCGCCCCGTCCAGGACTCCTGCCACGACAGCGACTCTTCTCTGTGACTCCCTCTCCATCCACCGCGGGCAACTCTGCTTTTTCCCGAGAAGCCGTGTGTCTTTGCTCTTCCTCCTTCCTTTGCTCTTCCCCCCTCGTTCCCATCCCGTGCTCCTCTGCTCTACTTTACTTTCTCTTGTCTCAACGTTCGTACCTTTCTCCTATTCATTCTATGTTAGAGTTTGCTAGTTGGAATTGATAGCTCGCATACGTATATTCTCATTTATGTTTGTTTGTCCGATGTATTTGCCTAATTGCTATGAATAATAATTAATATATGCTATCCTAAATTCGCTTCCATCCACGTAAAAGGTACGTATAAGTGTATGTTTGTGTTATCCTATGGAAGGTTAGAGTATGTGTATGGGGTCACTTTGCCAAGCACCTAACTCGCCTAGGCTTCTGGAAGGGAGTGGAGCGCCGCAGCTCATCTTACCACCTTAAAAACTATGCTTGCAACAATAGCTTAGTACTCCAAATACTCCACAAATTTAGATTTGCTTGGCCAAACTATAGCTATAGCTTGTAGGTGGAGTTTGAGATCCATTCAAAGTTGCAAGTTCATATTAGGCCTTTCCCAAAGCTACGGCGTGGCTGGGTGTCCCATCGTACATGTCTTTGTCCACGGTCTAAATCAACAACTATGGTGATCTCGCAGGGGGAGTAGGATCATGTAGAGGAACTAGTGCTTCGTCTGAGGCTCCTGTTCCAAATGCGTTGTGGGTTTGTGGCAAATACGGTCATGCATGATTTCTTTTAACATAAAGCTGAGCTACATTTTAAAAAGGAAAGATAATGATGGGACCAGTAAAAAGCAAGTACAGTTGTTGGGGTGTGGAGTGATAGCCCCAACGCCTTTACGCATATGTGGTTTGATGCTTTTTTACTAAGGCTATTCTGTATGCTCAGATCGAGGAAGAAGCCCTTAAACTACCCAAAATGGTGAGCATGGATGTGTCAGCAAGTCTGTCTATGAGCATCGGGTCATGAGAGTCTTAATGTCTAAGCATCGTGTAGGACCCATTAAATAGTAAACAAACAAGGAGCCCCTGCGACGTCTTACGTCTACAGTATGTCAGTGAGCATTGGTTGAGTCTCTCCCTCTCTCCACATGTGCAACTATTATTGTTTTTACTTCCTCCATTCTTAAAAAGATAGATTTCTAGAGTTGTTAAAATCAAGCTTTTTAAACTTTAACCGAGTATCTCGTTAAGATTTATGGTGTACTATTATATTTGCCATAGAATATATATTTATAATATACACGTGCTATTCTACATATTAGGTGTAGAATAATATTCTACACCAAGTATCTAATATTGACTAATACCGAACAAAATTCAGTATTATTCAAGATTTACGTATCGATATTTCTTAGTATTTCGTAATACTCGATGAATACCGACGTCAATTCATCGACTAATACTTGAACATTATTCAAGTATTTACTAAAATAATATTCTACACTACCTAGTGTGTAGAATAGCGCTATATATATATATATATATATATATATATATATATATATTATGTCATAGATGTTGTTATGTTTTTTTATAAAAAGTTAGTTAAATTTTAAAAAAACTAGCTGACACCCTGCGCGTTGCCGCGGGTGAACCGAAGTTATGACAGTACATGCTTACTAAAGGTAAGCTATACCGTAAATAGGCTCTGAAAAAACAGATTATTTGATTCTCAGAAGAAGTCAAGGAAATTGCCTTTGGAACTTGAAGCTGCGGACAATGCACACCTGGTGCGTTTTGAAACATCGTGGTGGTCAGACAGGGAAGGAGTGGAACGCTGGAGTCCACGGAGTCTGAGTAATATGCATTAGCACAGTGGCAAATTCAATCATCCATAATTTAGTTAGTTTAATGGCAACTCTTGATTATCAAGATGAACACGGCTTCGCTTGTGGCCTGTGTTCATGCTTTGCAACTGGGAAGTTTGTAAACAGATATTGCCCTCATAGCAGAGATAATGCAGGGACACAACAAAAATGAAAATCGCTTCGACGGTATTGAAGACAGAACTAATAACGACGTGTCGGATGTGTTATCTTGGGCAGCAACGTAAAAGAGGACGCAGCAGGCACCGCTAGTACCGGTGAACTACATCGGGCTTCTCCGGTGACGATAGAAGCTGGGTGCTATGGATTTGGTAAAGGCAACACCGGTGGGTTACCTCGGGCTTCTCCAGCGACGGTTGAAGCTAGAGCCGGCGAAGGTTTGGAGAAGAGGACGGGGGCAGAGCAGCGCCGGCGATGCGGGATCCGGCGGCCGTCTCGGCGTGAGCTGCAACTTGAACTTGGGCGCCGGGTTATCTGAGCGTGGAGGAGAGGACGGGGGCAACTCGGCATCGGCGACGCGGTGTGGAGGAGCGGAACAGCGGCGTTGATGCTGGTGGCGCGTCGGGGAGGTCGGACTTTTTTTTTCTGTGCATCTGTGTTTGTCCGTGGCTGCGTGAGGGGCGGTCGTGGTGGTTTCGTGGGGCAGCTGGAAGCTTCGCGTGGACAGGCGATCTTTCCCTGCGGTTGTTTCTCTTTTTTTCTGTAAAAAACAGACACGTGGTGAAGAGGAGACAGCAAGGGGCCGATCGGACGGACAGCAGGAGGAGACGACGTGGACGTGGACGCGGACGATGGAGAGATCAAAAAATGTTATACAAGAATAAGTGTATATGGTAGATTGACTAGCACGGATTAAATTGATTCTTGAGTTAAAAAAAAGTGGTTCGAAGCTTTCTTGGTGTTGTGTTTCCGGAGAAAACCGGTTCAATGCCGGTTGCCGGGACGACCGGATGACGGCGGCAACCGGTGCCCCGCCCGTCCTCCTCGCGGCCACTGCTGACCGCACTCTCGCTCGTCGCTCTCGCTCCACCGCCCCGCCGCATTTCTCGCCGCCCTGCTTCCTGCTCCCCTCCTCCGCTACCCTGCCCAAAAACTCCGGCACCGACTGCTCCTCCTCGGGAACCCGGCCGCGCTCCGACCGACCCCAATGGCGGAGGCGCTGCTGCTCACGTGCCATCTCGCGCTCTCCCTCTCCCTCCTCGCGGCCTCCTTCTCCCACCTCCTCGTCGCCGCAGTCTCCCACCTCTCGCCCTCCTCCCTCCACCACCACCGCCTCATCCGCCTGCTCCGCCACCCGCTCATCCGTCTCCTCCCGCCGCTCCTCGCGCTGCCCTTCGCCTTCCTCCCGCTCTCCCCCACGCCGCTGCTGCCGCTCCTCCTCCTCCCCCCCTGCTCCTGCTCCTCCCGCTCCCATTCCTCCCTCCGCACCTCCCTCTCCTCCGCCCGCTTCTCCTCCCCTGCCGCTCCTCCTGCTCGCGCGCGCGGCCGACCTTCTCGCCGCCTCGGTCTTGGCATCGGACCTCCAGGCGCACGCGCTCGCCGTCGCGCGCCTCCTCCTCCTCGCCGCGGCGGCGGCCTCCCTCGCCGCGTCGCTCTCCGCCTCCGCGCCGAGGGGCTCGACGGCGGCCGCCGCGCACTTCGTCGCCGAGGCGGGGCTCGCCTGCGCGGGCGCCGTGGGCGGGCTCTGGGCGGCGCAGACCGGGCTAAACCTCTACGTCGACGCGTGCGTGCCCGCGGGGTGCCACCGCCTCCTGGACGCCGCAGCGGCGCCCGCCACGCGGTGCGACGTCGAGGAGGCCAGGCTCAGGGCCGTCGCCGTCATGGATCTCGCCCTGTCCGTGCACTGCGTCGTCGTGGCTGCCGTCGCGGCCGGGGTGCTCCTCGGGGTGGCCAGGTGGTTCGGGGTTGACAGCAGCGCCGGTACGGGGAGGAGGCATAATGGATCCTCCTATGATGCGTTGCCCACAGTGGCGTCTGCTGGGGCAATGGCGGAGATGGAGCATTTGCAAGGGAAGGGTCTTGTTGGCAAGAGCGTGGCACAGGAGTGAAATATGTGCAATGTATTGGATTAACTAGGTACATTTCAAATGACTCGAGTATAAGACAGAGATCTCAATCCCTGAAATGCGTGGGGGATTTTGCCAGTCCAACAATGATCTTTAGTTGCTATGAGAGGGTACTAGTCACTGCTGCTGCTGCAGACAAATTGCATTGTTGAATTGGCCATTGGAGCCCAATCTATGGCTGGACCATCTTTGTGGGTTGTTGCACTGATCTCAATGCTTTGTTTATGTCCACAATGTGACATTTGGTAGTTCTGTCTACTTCAGGGAAATTTAATTTCCAATGTTTTTGTTTTGTTTATTACTTGATTCTTAGTTGTAGTTATTCATTTGGTAGCACATGTGAAGCAGGCAAGCAGCATACATATGCCAAGTCGCTATGCTCACCCTTATGCTTTTTATACTGACTCTTTCACATAGTACCAATTGGGGATTTATTAGCTACATGTTTTTGCATGAACTTGTCCTTGGACAATTCAGTCTTGCATATTCTTTCATGAAAAAACAGTTGGTACCAATTTTACCATGATTCACTGCATCGTATTGGGCCTAAACGCAGCTAGTTCAAAGCAGTATATCTGCAGTCTGCTAGTGGTAGGCTTGTAATGATGTGGCAGTGTCAAATTTTAAATGCTACTAAATCACAACCATATTTCTTCATTTGTGTAGTTAGCCCCATGATCTTTTGCTTTTACATTTATCCTTGAATTTTGTAGATGAATTTTATTATTTACATCTATATGTTTTTTTTTTGTTATCTATCATATGAAACTGAATTAGATAGCTGTTTCTGGTTCATCAGTTGAAGAGTGGCAAACCTGTTAATGTTATTTTCTTCTGAACTATTTTATGGTTGTGGCCCAGCTATTCTTCCTCAGCTCATTTGAAATAAAGGAAATCCAAGTTATGGTGTGTTTTCATGCTTCCTCAGGTCACTGCTACCAATTTTTTTTGGTAACTGCAAGAATCTTCTATTGACTTATCATTGATATGCTGGGCAGCAAAAGAGGCCCCCAGAGATCCTGACGTTGACAATTAACTACTTATCGTACCAACTGCAATCCATATTTACACCTTTGTGAATCTTTCACCTAGTGTAGTAGTGCTTCTTTAGATAAAAGCGATTTGGCTATTCCTAGAACCAAAGGGTCACTTAGGACTTCTATACTCTATCTCTACTCTATCTCTACTCTATCTCTTGTCAGTTTTCATTTAGTCTGTCTGGGAGAATGCTGCTGGACTCTTGTTTAACATATGCAGATGCGACAACTGAATTGCCTGGTTCAGAACATCTTCAACTGTGTATAACTGCTATGTGATTTCTCCTTGTGGTTGTATTCTTGTGTAGTGAGTGAGATTCATAAGATGCTAAAGACAGTTCCTTGTACCACAGCATTTTCATATGGCTATCCAAGCATTCTACTTTGATTAGGGCAGTCCACTCCTTTGCAGTTTGATTAATTTAGGGAAGTACTTGCATTCTTGCGGGTAAAATTTCTGATTCGTCTTCAAAGAGGCTAGCGAGCCTTGTGATGCAGCTAAACTATTTACGCAACTTATTAAGAACTTCTGTTGGCATGTACTATTATTTTTTCTTATGCATATGAATAAAGACTGGTGAACATCATGTATACAGGAACATGAGCATAGCTTTCTCTTGATACAAAGCTGTTTAATTTGTTGTAGCCTTATGATACTAGGTGATCAAGCAGGAAAGATGGTGGTTAAATAGCAAGTAGGAATCAAACATAGCCATGAGTTGGACCAATTGATAGGCACAGTCAGATACCATTGGACAAAAGATGTCTTCAGAAAGATAGTTCCACTCGGTAAAGTATCTGGTCTCTTTCGAGGTGGTTGAGCCTACATTTATCACTTTACCTATCTATAATCCAATAGCACCATATTGTTTTAATTATACCTCAGTTGTTGCCTGTCTTGGTCAGATTAGTTTAATAGTATGTGTTAACTGCATCATGCATATATAGTAGCTTCTGAACACTATATAGTTCACCAAGTTCTCTCAATCCCTTGTGCCTACAACTCCAATGTTGTCTGAACTGTAAACCTAGAGCTAAGAGTGACAAATGGCATGGCTCTCTTGGTCCCTCTCTCCCTTGAAGGCTGTCTCTGGTGAATTTGGTTGGCTTCCACATTGAGTTTCCACCAGATCTTTGTGAGACAGCCTTCAGGAGGGGGGGATCCAAGTGAGCCACAGTGCCTCAGGAGCCAAGATGTGTACTGTTTAGCCATATGTGTATTTGATTAATTGTTTGTTTCTATGAGAACTTGGTTAACCATCTGTTGTATTGATGGCTCAAAAGTAAAATTAGCTTTTCTCAATCAACAGTGGTCACTGGATGTATGAGAAATGGACAGTTGGTGAGTAATATATTCTTATCTTTACAATGCAGTGGGCAGTACTGATCATCTATCTCATTTGTATCCAGGTAAGGAGAATAGGGGTTAGGTTGCCAAGTTTTTCTTGGAGCTCTCACGGTCTCACCACAACTGAAAGTTGCACATGCACAAGAAAAGGTATGAGCACCATCATCAAAATAAAGATCGAACAATTTCATTAAGCACCAGAAATTCCTTGAAAGAAAATCTTGCATTAATTAGGAGCTGTGCACCTGCCATAATATTGGCAACAGAAATTTCTTTCTGTTGGAGCTGGATGAGTTTTGGGTCTTTGATTACAGAAATGCATGAGATGTTTCTCCTGGTCTTGGGCTTCAAACCATTCCTAAGAAAAAAAATATTGTGAGTGTAATTCTTTTTAACACTAGTTTTCTTGAGAAATGTATCTTCTGTTATCTGAGCTGTACAAATGTGTCATTTTCCTGCTCTTTCTAGTGTAGATCCGTATGGTTTGTTTCAGTTGGTAGCCTTCATGTTAGGTTTTATCTCCAGTGTACCCAACTTGCTTAGGACTCAAAGCCAATGTTGTTGTTGTACTGCAGATGAAGGTTTACTGTTGTTACGCATGCTCAACTTTCCTAATAGATGCATTCATTAGCAGCACTTGGATATGACTTTATGGGTGCTTGCCAAACCGCCAGTTTATTTCTCAGATTGCATCAATCATGAAAGGGACCTGTTGTTGATTGAGCAGTCAGATACCAACCACAGATGAAGTCGATTAATCTAGTCCTTGTTTTGTGCTACTTGCTGACTGGTAGTGAAGCCAGTCGTTCTTTATTCCGGAGTCGAAAGACTTGGTTTATTTGTTGTCGCTTTTCATTCTTGGCTAATACGGAGTGAATTGTCCATACTTTTTTACCATCAACTGTGTATAACTGCTATGTGATTTATCCATACTGTTCTATCAACTTAAGTTTTATGGTTAGTTAGTGCATGCAGGCTTCAGCTCACTGTGAGATCAAATCAAATTGTCTCGAGCTAAGTCTTGATCAAGGCAATTAATGTAAATAAAAATTTGATGGAGCTTGAGGGAGCACAAAAATGGACACCATGCAGTGGAGAAATACAATACTCTTCGCGTGCTTGCAGATTTCGTTTCTGTCCAGGATGATTGCAGAGTCTATATTGTAAACTAGAAAGTCGGAACCCTTGGGAAACAAAATTAGTTGAAACGAAATTAGTTCATCCTAGTTTATCACATAAAAGCACATCCTAGAATGAGTAGCATATATATGTATGCTATCGTTTTGAACCTAGGACACATGACTCTTTAAGTTCTTAAGGCCTTATTTGTATGTATTTATATCTTAATCCATTCCAAGACTAAGGATTGAGGTGAATATGAGTCTAAGTGAATGACTGAGGGTATGAAACAATTGTGTATTCCAGGACCATGGAGCACTCGTTTTTTTAAAACCCATTGGATGAAGATACGAACGGCTTACATTAATTTAGTCAGACATAACAACGATCCCAAGCCATCTTTTGCCTCCATCCATACCAAGCTCCATAGCCGCCAGCAACATGGCAACTGTAGCTTTCCTCCAACCTCTCTATGCCATTCCAGTGAATTCTGCCATCACCATACCCTTCCTCCCCGCCTTATGGATTCATTTTGCACAATGCCATCGGTTTATCGCCCCAGCCCCTATCCCCCTTCGTCATTAGCGTTTTTGTGTTACTGCAAGCATCACCTTAATGCAAAGGTAGAGCACCTGCCGTTTTATGCTAAACGCATCAAGTCATTCCACTCCCGCCATTTTTTGACCCAATCGATTTCTTGCAACTAGAAGATGCCACAACTACCTAATTGAGGGATTTGAGAGAGGGTTGTTAGAGCCCAAAGCCCTAAACTTCGAACCCTAACTATGGACCGGACAATGCCACTGGTGATAAAGAATTAATTAAGATGGTGAGCATCACATGCCTCTCTAGGACGGCTTCTCTAGAGGATCTTCACCTATAGCATTTGTGGCTTTTGAGAAGCCTAGCTAAACACTCACATGTGAAAACGGCTTTTGATGTTAAATTTAGTCAGTGGTGGAATCAAAATCACATAAATGTGTTTTTTTCTGGGACCTAATATCAAAGTGCTCGCTCTCACGTAACATATAGACACTGTTTGATTGTTTGATATTTTCCTCGACCGCGCGGCACGGTAGCGGAGCCGGTACGACTCCTAGTTCAATTCCTTGATGGGTGAGTCTTGTGCGGTGAAAAAAAAGAATCTATAAGGGAGGTGTTTGGTGGATTTTTTTTTTAATCTCAAGGTGTGACGGTAATTACTAGTATTGAACGAATATATGTGCATGCATAGGCAGCCTATATACATACATGCATGTATATATATACATGAAGCCTTGAACTACATTGTACCAGGATTCCTTGATGTAGAATGCTATGAGCCATCCATTTCCAAACAGGAGGACGAAATAAACTGAGGCTACTTACACATACGTACATCACACAAAATCGCATTCACGATCGAGCTGAGAACGACGGCATTATTAATTAATTTGCTTCTTCTCAATCGATCACACCGCCTCGAACTCATTCCTCGCGCGCGTCCGGTCGCCGGCGCTGCCGTAGTGCTTGTGCATCGTGGCCCCGAGCTCCGCCGTGACGGCGTCCGCCTCGTCCTCCGCCTGCTTCTTGCTCTCCCTGCCAGGCCCGCCGCCGGCGCCGAAGATGGAGTGCCGCGGCTGCTGGTGCGTCGTCGACGAGGCCCTGTCGAGCGCCCCGTGCCCTTGTCCTCCTCCTCCGCCTCCGCCGCCGTAGATGTCGCCGAAGTCGGAGGACGCGACGCTGGTGCGCTTGGCGGAGTAGTTGAGGTCGAAGCTGGCCTTGGCCATGTCGAAGCTGAGGCTGGCCCTGGTGTAGAAGCTGATCCTCGACTCGGACGTGAGCGGGCCGAGGTAGTAGAGCGCGGCGGCGTCCGGGTCGGCGGGGGAGACCTTCTTCCGGAAGTCGTTCCTGGACGGCGGGATCGGCGAGAGGAAGATCTCGGCGATGTTCTTGCCGGCGCCGCGGTTGAAGGGGTTGGCCTTGCGCTCGTACCGGTACCGGAAGTTCTCGTACGTCGTCTGGTTGGTGCAGACGAGGTAGGAGTGGAACGCCGTGAGCCCGCCGACGAACCACGCCGTGACGAAGGTGTAGACGATGAGGCAGCCGGAGAGGGGGGACTCGGCGAGCGCCTCGCCGAAGCCGACGCCGCCGCGCCGCCGCGAGAGGAGCAGCAGGTTGACCCAGCAGAAGGCGTGCACGTAGAGGCAGAGGAAGGTGGTGGAGGAGATGAAGAGGAAGAAGAAGCGGTAGTTCCGGCGGCCGATGCACTGCCCGACCCAGGGGCAGTGGTGGTCGAAGCGCTCCACGCAGTTGTTGCAGACGGAGCAGTGCGAGCGAGCAGCGCGGGGGGGTAGAGCATGCACGTGTGGCAGTACTTGACCTTGACCACCACGCCGTTCACGTACACGTCGCGGGTCGGGGGCAGCGACCACGTCGACGACGACGCCGACGACCCGGGCCCGGCGGCGCCCGCCCGCCGGCTGGGAGGTGAAGGAGCTGTCCGTTGCCAGCAGGTCGTCGGGGTCCGGCGGCCGCGCGTTCCGGGGATGATCCCGGGGTCACGCCCCGACGTGAGCACCAGCACCACGACGTCCTGCACCAGAGAATCATCGGTAGGTTTCGCAGTGATGGTCGGTCGTGCTAGAATTGGTCGATCCGTGTGACTGATTGACGGACTCACGAATACGCCGACCGCCATGGCCGTCGCCGGGACGGCGGTGCCGAGCGGCTTGCCGATGAGCTCGGCCAGCCGGAACGAGACGAAGGCGACGAAGAGCGCCAGCGGCGTCATGATGAGCGCCACCGTGAGCACGATGGAGCTCGCGTCCGGGCCGAAGATGAGCCGACCGCCGCACAGGAATCTCTGCCGCCACACAACCATTTCATTCAGCCATCTATGTATCTCAGGATCGATCGGCCGCTTCGATCGCCATTAATTAGCAAAGAAGGATCAATTAAACATCCAATCATCGATCAACGAACGATGAACGTACATTCTTCCCTCTCCAGACTTGGTAGACGCGGTGGGTGGTGGCGACGGCGGCCGACGAGACGCTGGAGGTATCGGAGAGGTAGCTGCGGGGGAGAGGGCTCTTGAACAGCGGCCTCCCCTTCATCGTCGTCTCCGGTGGGCCGCGCCGCCGGTCCGGTGAACGCGCGCCGCCGCGTCGTCACTCGTCACCGCCTCACCCGCATGGGCATGGGCCGGCCCCTGCTGCGGAGCGGCCGGAATGGGGGAGGAGGGACGGGAAGCTCGTCTCCTCGTTTTCCCGTTTCGGACATGATTGTGCTATCCATAGGAGGGAGAAGCTATAGCGCGTCCTCGTTGTTATTGGGGTGCAAACAAAACAATGGATCGGAGGACGGCCGGGAATCGCCATGCCTAAACATAGCACAAGCATCACGTACACAGCTGACTACTGCTCCAGAATGGTGTGTCATCAATGATGATTCGCCATATCTAGATTATGTATGCATCAATTAGATCTAAATAATGATACCTAAACTTTTTTCTTATTGTACACATTACCTTTAAAAATAATAGATGACTCTGATCATCCGATCTAATTAAATAAATGGGTCACAGTCATTTGAGACTATCACAACACAACCCTTTTCTTGTGGGAAAACCTGAACCCATGCATATGAGTGTCTCCAAATATTTTTTTTATGAAAATATATTCAATGATTCATCTAACAACGATACTAATTATGCTATTTAGTTAAATTTAAAAATATCTGACTTATCAGAAAATGACATTCTTTGCAGGACGGGATAGAGTACATGTACCTAGAACACACATTACTTATATTAGTACTCCATCCCTTCTAAATGATAGTTCATTGTAGTTTTGGCTTAGTAAGTCAAACTTTTCTCACTTTGATGTTTTTTCATTTAAAAGTAGATATTATAGCCTATAAAACGCAAACCAGTATATACTATCAAAACATATTTCATGAGAACTTCAATGATATTAATAATTTGATACTATAATGGAACGAGCCCTGCTAGGTTGGTCTAGTCTAATTGGTCCTGGCGTCACTTTGTGATGATGTAATCTATAACTCCTATATATTTAACCCCTCTCTAGCCTGTTCTCTTGATCCTAATTGGTTGAGAGCTCAAGGATGATGTCAGCTGACATTATTAGAGAAGTTACCTCCACTAAAGCTCTCATTTATTTCCCACTAGCTATTTCTTTTGAAATAGAAAAAAAGTCATAGCGCCTAAACCAAATATTGTAATTAAAATCTAATTACACCATGGTGTTCCTCGCAATAAACTCTTTAAAACAAGACCCCACATAAATATATTTCGATAACTTTTTTAAAAATTTAAACTGTTTCTAAACAAACAACCGTTTGTAAACAAAAATCTAGCAAAAACTGTATATTACATGGATTACATGTGATCCTCCAAAACATGCGTATAGATGAGATTTTTACTTCATACCCGCAGTAACGCGCGGGACATCCTACTAGTATAATATAATGGTTATGGGCTAGTTTAACTTTTTTCCTGCTTCTTTATTTAAAATTTGTATGCAGTCAGTATTTGAAACAATCTAATTCAAAACTACAAATAGTGACATTTCAAATTAGAGGAGAAATATATTTTTGTAGGTCATACATCCATGATGACAAATATTTTTCTGATGGAAGAACTTGTACATACGTAGAGTAGAAGGGCATTACCGAGAAACAAGCTAGTACTACTAGAATGGAATCACCTAGTACCAACATCTATTTTTCTGATGAAAAATATGGGCATTACTCCATCCCTTCCAAAAGATACATCCATGATGACAAATATTTTTCTGATACAAAAAAATAATTGTCACACCTATTTTTTGAATATTTGCATCTAAAAATACATAGAGTAATACAAAATATAGGTGTGATAATAATTACTGTATTTGACAACGGAGAAAAAAATAAAAGGAAAAGAAAAGTATTAAACCTGCTCTAAAATGACAAGTACAGAATAGAGTTACCCATCATCAGCTAAAAATGTATGAGAAATTTGAAATGAATTCTATAGGAAATTTTCATAGGAGCAATGTAGGATTTGGAAAGGGTCTGTCTACTACAGACTTGGGTGATTCATACCCTGCTGACACCCGAAAGTGACGAAAGGGGAACAAATCACTCAATAGGCCAAAAACACAGGAAATCGAGTGATTTAAATCAAACAATCACACGGATTTGACAACCCAACAGATGGAGATCCAATGGACAGAAAAATAAGAAAAAATAATATTTATTCAAAAACAAATAAAAATAGACTAAACAAACACAGATGAACAGATTTTTTCTATGGAATGGAAAATAAAAATATAATCAAATATAATAGAAGGAAATACAGATTGGTCAAAGGCAAATTAACAGATTTTTATATTAAATATATAAAATGTAAATAAACATAAAACAAAAAAAAAAATACCAGATTAGTTCTATGTAAGGCAAATTAGAAGAAACTCATATATACTTCTTCTAGGTTAATCATGAAAACTTGGGTGATTTGAAGGAATCTATCACTTAAGTGAGACAGAGAGAAGAATCACTTTCGATTTCAGAAAACAAAATGAATCGAGTGATTCAAACTAAAAAATCACACGATTTTAGCCAAGCCAGAAAAAAAAACAGAATCCTTCAAATCACAATAAATTTAATAGATTTTATCTAAGCAAAATAAAAAAATTAACAGATTTAACATATTTCTTTCTATGTAAACCAAATGACAAATTTTGAAATTGGAATAAAAGCAAAAAAGAAATACATACAAATAAACAGATTTAACAAATTTTTTCTAAGCAAAATCAAATAAAATTAACAGAGTTTGAGTAATTATGACTATTTCTATTTATGAATAATTAATTTACACCAATTAAATATAAAACTTACACTCAATTAAAAACAGTAAATATGATTAAACTAGATGTAATCTGCTCCAACTAAAAGAATACTCCTAAATATTACTCCCTCCGTCCCTTTTTATTTGTCGCTTCGCTTCCCGAGACACAAATGCCGGTAATTTTAATAAATAATAAACATTATCGATTAGTATCATAATTAATATCATCAGAAAGATCTTTGAATCTAGTTTTTAACAAAATTATTTGGAGATATAAATATTGTACGTATTTTCTATAAATCAAGTCAAACTTGTGACACGCATCCCACGGCGACAAATAAAAAGGGGACGGAGGGAGTAGTACTATATTTAGTGTACGCAAAGAGAGGAATGATGTATCACAGCCGGCGGTAAACAAGAACTGGCACCGCAGCACTGCCATGCACTCCCATCACGCCATGGTGATGTGACTGGGACGCAGTCCATGCACCTGCACCTGCAGCAGGACAGCAGCATCGGTCCGCATCTCGTCTCAAACAGGGTCTCGTAGGCAGCGCATTGGTCTCTGGTCCCAGGCACGAGCGATGGAGATGAGAACACGGATGAATCGACGGCCGAAAAAATCGAGTGACAGTAGCCTATAAATTACCCGAGTGACATTTAGATTTACCCTTTGGAAAAAGGGTCCCGTGTTGCAAAGGAGCATAGAAGTTACACTTCCTCGAGAAGAATTTCTTGCTTCGACGTAGACATGCTTTATGTGTGTGTTGACAAATACTCTTAGATTGTTGTACATGTGTGGTGAGCTCTCGCAGTCACACTGTCTCACACGCATTGTACGAGCATCATTCAAGTGTGCTAATGAAAAAAGGCGGAAGAAGAAGAAGAAGAAAAAAATAAAAAGAGGGAAAGGGACAAGTGGTAGTACTCATGACTCATCAGACACGGCTCGTGGTTCATGTTTTGCGTCACTGGAAGATGATTAGCTATGTTTTTTTTCTTCTATTTCTATTTCGTCCAAAAGTGAACTGAACATATTTGTTTCCAAAATGGAAATTTAGTGTGTTCAAACACATATCGGTCTCAGAAACTTCAGTAAACAATTAAATGATGCACCAAACAACTCCAAACCCCCCGCAACTGCAAGTGCTAGCAAACACATATATTATATGAAATTCGTTTTATTTATCATTATCATATGAAATTCATTTTGTCTATCTTCAAAAGGTAGATTTTTAAAGATGGAGGCAAAGTCCATTTGCAGGCAAGAACAGGCGAGTCACACTACTGTTCTGTCCATCTGTCCATGATCAGACAGACAGAGACATCAGCAAATTAATTGCACCGAGATCCAATAAACCAAAGAGCACAAGGTCAAATCTTTCTTTCCTCAAATCCATCTGCGACTGCGAGGCAGTCTAAGTCTGTCTCGCTCCAGATTCATCGTCCAAGCCGGCCCTCAGATTTCCCTCCCCACCGCACCGAGCTCCAAAGCCAGTAACATCGAAGCCGGCCATGTCGTCGGGCTCGGGCTCCGGCGGCCGGCGCATCACCATCAGGTCCATCTCCTGCCGCGGCGTGCGGGCCTTCGTCCCGTTCCAGAAGCCACCGCTCTACGCCGCGGTGTACCTCGGCGGCCGCCGGGAGAAGACGCAGCCGGACGCCGACGGCGGCGAGAACCCGGACTGGGACGACGCGGTATTCGCGTTCGACCTCGACGGGGATGGCGCGCAGCAGCAGCAGCAGCTGGGGGTGGTGGAGTTCGAGGTCAAGGCGCAGGTGCCGATCCTCGGCAACAAGCTCGTCGGCACGGCTAGCGTGCCCGTGGCCGACCTGGCTGCGGCCGGAGACGACGCGGGGCTGCTGCACGTCAGGTACCAGGTGAGCGCCCCCGACTGCAAGCCGAACGGCACGCTCAGCTTCGCATACGCCATCAGCAGCGGCGGCACCGGCCCTGCTCTCGGCGTGCGCCCGCAGCCGCAGCTCTACCCGGCGCCGGGCGGTGCGCGGCCGGTTCAAAATCCGAGCTTTTGCTGCGCGCCTCCGCCGAGCGCGCCGTACCCACCACCCGCGGCGGCGGCAAACTTCCCGCCACAGAGCGGCGGGTACCCGCCGCCGCCGCCCCAGCCGTTACCGCCCGCTTCCGCTTCTCTCTATCCGCCACTGCAAGAATTGCTGTCCCCACGCAGCTACCCGCCTCCACCAGCGTCTTATCCACAATTTCCAGCACCAAACAACAGCAGCTACCCGCCGCCGGCTACTGCTACAGCATACCCGCCAGCTGCTACTGCAGCATACCCGCCGCCGCCCGCGTCATGTGCAGCCTGTCCGGCGCCCTCGGCAGAGTTCCCCAGGTACCCGCCGCCGCTGACGGCGGCTGCTACGGCGTACCCGCCACCACCGCCTGCGTCGTCGTGTGCAGCCTGCCCGGCGCCTCCGGCACAGTACAGCAGCTACCCGCTGCCACCGTCGACGAACTACCCACCGGCGCCGCCGAGCGGGTACCCGCCACCACCGGCGTCCAATTTGACCCCTCCGACCGGCACGTACCCGCCGCCGCCGGAGTCAGGCTCGGCCTACCCAGTTTATCCAAGATCGGCGCCTTCGCCGCCGCCAGGCACAGTGGACCGTGCAATACCGTACCACCCGGCGCCTTCAGGCGGGTCGTACTACCCACCGCCGGGGACACGGCACCCCGAGATCGACGGCGCGGGCAGGACGTCGCCGTCGTACTACCCACCGCCGGGGATGGGGAGTCGATACCCGTAGGAGGAAGAGGAACTCGGCGGAATAGTCTGTTGAGCATGGTGTATTGGTGTTGTCATATTGAAGTCAAGACAGATTGCAGCGGGGGGTGCAATGCAACTGCAAGGCTAGCTGCAGCAAGCTGCAACTGCAACGACGACCTGTTCGGGTCAATTAACCTCACAGTGTTTTCCATTTTTTTTTAACACAAGGGTGAATACTGATACTATTTTTCAATTTGGATCCTTTCGTTTGGTGCATAATTTGTTAGCAGAATGGCATTCGCGCCGATTATCACTTGCGATAAGAGGGGGCTAATATATTCAGGGGCCTAAGAAATGGCGAGAGTCAAATTTATAGTAATAACCAAATTGTAGAGCCACCCAAATTTATAGTACTATCTGCGTTCTAAATTATACGTCGTTTTGCCTTTTTTACATCAAATTTGCTATGTATCTAGAGCAACGTTATGTCTAAATATATTCTTGTAATTTAGAATGAAGAGAGTATGATGTACCGATGTGTGTGTCATTTGTGTGTTTGCTTCTATTATACTTTTAAGGTAAAAACATAAGTATAATATTCTTATTCATCAATCGGAGTTTTAGAAACTCCTGAAACCGTATCCTCAATTAGTACAAAAAAAAAGGCTGAAATTAAATCCGTTTGGACTCAGATGCGCTGGTACTACACACTCATGTAGGCGAAAGGCAATCAACAGTCGTCCCATGTCACCGAAAGGGCAGCAGCGCCTGACTCCCGCCGCCGCCGCCGTTCGGTGTCTCCACCGCTGGTCCCCCTCCCTCCTCCTCGGCATATCGCCGGAGGTCGGAGGGGGTGGGGATCCATTGTTTTCTAATAAGTTTTTTCTATTAGATTGAGTCTTTAGGTTAGGGTTCTCCATGCCAAGTTTCTTGGTATTGGAGATTTATTTCTTTCTCCTGCTCTTCTCCGGCAACGGCGAGGGTGTGGGGTGGAATCGTTTTCTCTATGGCGGATATGTTGAAGATGAAGGCGGTATCTGCGCCATCAGCATCTTCATCGACATGACGGCATGGAGACTTGTGTTTCCAAACGGCGGCATCAAGGCGGAGATGATGCCGCCGCCATGGAATAATTTTCTCCGGTCCCTTCTTCGTTTTGTTGTGGTTAGATCTAGCCACGATGAAGGACTAGGGAGAATAATATTCAGATCAGTCTTCCTCGTTCTTCGGTGGTAGAAAGAAGAAAAAGAAAGACACAAGGAAGAAGAAGAAGTTTCTCAACTCCGCCTGCAGGAATGTCGGCCGCCGGTTGGGCATCTACTGTCTGGCCGAAAACAATTGTTGTCGAGTATTTGTCTGTGCAGTCATCCATACAAGCGTCAAACAGGTTTGGTTTTGAGATCTGGAGCTATTCACGGTGTTGGTATAATTTAGATGAATTTCTGGATATTTGTGTAATCCAGAGGAATTGTAATTGTAATGTGTTGATGTACCCAGCTATTATCTAATATAATTCTTCTTTCATCGAAAAAAATGTAGGCAAAAGGCTAAAGTCCAAGACTACTGGCCATGCTTCGCTTGCCTGGAGTTTAGCTACATAACTAACTTATAGTGCTGACCCATCACCTCTGGTTTTAAAAAATCAATAGTGATAATATCTCTTAGCCTATCACTGCTAGGTTTTTATTAAAACTGACAGTGATTGAAGTAACTGATAGTGACATTCAGGTCATTATTGTCGGTTTATATGTCCAATGCTAGTTTTTAGCTAAAATTGACACTGATATTATTATAGTAGTGTCGTTAAGGATTTTAAATGAAGAAGCGACAAAAACAAAAGTTATAGATCCTAAAAAGTTATGTAACTTTGTAATTGAAAACTTTTTAATAAGAAATCATCTATCCAATAAAAATTATGGTTGGATTTCCTTACATTTCAAATTCAAATTCTTCGAATGACCTAAAATAAAAACTGACTAAAACCAAAGTTGTAGATATCGAAAAATTAAAATTTGTAGTTGACAACCTTTTCGTTTGAATTTGTTTAGAATCTCAATACGTATTTCAAAACATGTGTAAGATAAAATGGTGAGAACGAGCAAAGCACATATTTTTCATGCGAAAAGTCGTGTGACTTATGATGAGGACATCCTCCACTATTACCCGCCGGCAAAGACGCAACAATGGGCCAAGTGGCCCGGGGCTGTAGTCGGGCGGCGACCGTGTGAGCCTTTAAATAATCCCACCTTGCTTAGCTTGGGAGGAGGAAGCCACCTTAAAAGGGAGAGCCACCTTCCCCCATCGACTAGTCTTTTAGGGCGATTGGGCCTTTTCCTGAAGGGGGCGCCCGGCACAAGTGCTAAGATTGCCGAGGCGCAACAAGAGGCCCTAGTGGCGTTGTAGCCGGATCGGTGCGTCGTAATTTCAGCCGTCGGTGCTAAGATTGCGGGATTCAGGGAATCCGGATCGGTGTGTCGGGCTTTTCATCCAACCCCACCGGGCCGGATGCATCATTTGGTATCGTAGCCGGGCCCTTGTTTAAGGGGGTGGGAATGATGAGGACATCCTCCACTATTACCCGCTGGCAAAGACGCAACAATGGGCCAAGTGGCCCAGTTGTAGTCGGGCGGCGACCGTGTGAGCCTCTAAATAATCCCACCTTGCTTAGCTTGGGAGGAGGAAGCCACCTTAAAAGGGAGAGCCACCCTTCCCCGATCAGACTAGTCTTTTAGGGCGATTGGGCCTTTTCCGGAAGGGGTGCGCCGAAGTACGGTGCTAAGATTGCCGAGGCGCAACAAGAGGCCCTAGTGGCGTTGTAGCCGGATCGGTGTGTCGTAATTTCAGCTATCGGTGCTAAGATTGCAGGATTCAGGGAATCCGGATCGGTGTGTCGGGCTTTTCATCCAACCCCACCTGGGCCGGATGCATCAACTTATGACTTTTGTTAGTGCGGTTTGTAAGACCCTGGTTCAGAGCTTAATAGGAATAATATGAGCTTAATAGGAATAATATGATGCTCATACCAATAAGTTGTAATTTTTTTTGGAAGCCCATCGAAAAAACCTCAAAGTTAAGTGTGTTTGGCTTGGAGTGATGGGTGACCCACCGGAAAGTTTTTCTCAGTTACGTATGAGTGAGGACAAAGTGCGCAGAAAAGACTAATGTTAGTCTTTAAGGGTAGTATTGGTCCTATTAAAGCTGTCAGATGTAAGCGGATTCAGCCTCGAAGATACGGCACGTTATAACCGTTTGTTGTGTCTCCCCTAGTCTTAAAAAATCATATTTTTTAGCTCGTTGTTGGGGTTCCTAGAAATGATGTCACTATCAGTTCTGTAACCGATATTGATGGAGCGCCCTCATCACTCACTACTACTTTGGTCTATGGGCCAGAATTTACAGAGTAAAGAGGCTATCGCCGAGTTGTCTGGGTCGGCGGACCTCGCTCGGCGGATCTGGACCTCATCATGAGTAAAAGTATGAGATTTTTCATCGTGCGGTAAAAAACTGTCCCGGCGTCGTTCTGCCTTCGTGCGGACTTTATGCGGTAAAAAGGAAAGAATTAAATCGCCTGCCCCAATCAGCGGAAGGATGACATGCACTTAGGGGGTGTTTGGATGGTGTGGAAAAAGTTTTGACTGTGTCATATCAGAATGTCGGAGGGATGTCGGAAGGAGGTTTCGAATACTAATAAAAAAACAAATTACAGAACTCGTCAGGAAACGATGAGACAAATCTTTTAAGTATAATTAATACATCATTAGTCAATGTTTACTGTAGCACCATATTATCAAATCATAGACTAATTAGACTTAAAAGATTCGTCTCGTAAAGTTATCGTAATCTGTATAATTAATTATTTTTTTAGACTATATTTAATACTTCATATATGCGTGACTAGATTCGATGGGACAGGGAACATTTTTTGCCGCAGAAATCCAAACACCCCCTTAGTTTTGGCCCGATCGCCTGCCCCAATCGCCTGCCCTCTACAATGGAACCTATCTCCATTGCCTCCGTCATTGACGCGTCGGGAAGGGAAGGGAAGAGAGGCAGCCGCCAGTCGTCGTCAGCGGAGGGACGAGAGGCAATCGCTATCCACAGACGACGCACCCAACACGTGCGATCCTCCGCCCGTGCGAGTTCCCCGCGGCAGCACGCGCCTCTACGATCTCCTCCACGGCGAGCCTCGACGTCCGTCGCGCCGCGATCCAGGTGTCCGCGGCCACACCCTTCAGCATGTGCTCCGTGCAATCCAGGTGGTGCGCAGGATGGACGCGGGGTCGACGCGAGGCACGTCGTCCGGTCGTCGTCGCTTCATCTCCGAGCAAGATGTAGGCGCAGGGTGCGGGTGCCGCCGGGCAAGGCGAGGCCATGGTAGAGGCGTCGCAGGGCGGGGACACGGCAAGGCCGGTGAGGCGCAGCTCTGCTCCGGCCTTCAGGGGGCGGCACGCGCACTGCGCACAGGCAGTTACCGGTGCCGGCAGGCCACGAGCGCGGGCGCGCGGACAGGTCACGTGCAACGAGTGGCCGCGGCGGGCAGCTGCTTCGGCGAATCGGCAGGCGGCCGTGGCGGACAGCTTCGGCAGGCGGTGAGCAAGGAGCCCCCAATCGGTCGCGCCCCTAGCCTCCTCGCTGGTCCGGCTGGTCATCCTTGTCGGCATGCCCACCTCCCAAGCGTCCCTAGCCGGTAGGCCTATCCTCCTACTGCCTCGGCCATAGTGGCGCGAGCAGCGGCCTTCCTCTTCCCGGCCACGCCAGAGACGTTAGAGTCGTGCGCACCATGACGCCCTTCGCCACCGACTGCCAGCGCCGTTGGGGACCTCATCCCACGCTATAAGCGCTGTTGGGCATACTTGTGCAATCGAGAGCAGGAGCAAAGCACCAACATCAAAATCTTTTACAGATCGACATCAATGTATAAGACATAGATCTGAATGGATGATGCGTGCTGGTTGCTATCGATCTGGTGACACACGAGCTAAAGTTGCCCTTCATGGCAGCCTTGATGCCTAGGAGCTTTGGAGCTAGAAGATTTCAGTGATGTTTGTTTTGGGGAGAAACTCCAATGAGCTCGGCAGTACAGGGCTGAAGGCTATGTGGCTGCATCCCCCTTTTTCTTGGCTTGAGGCTCCATACGAGGAGAGGAATATGGCCTTCAGCATGGATGGTGATAGCTGGAGCGGGCTCCCTGCACTGTTGCTTGCCTGCTGAATTTCGTTCAGAGTTTTCAAATGGCCGCTACCACTGCTGACGGCTCCAGCCTCCACTGGCGGCTACTACTGCTACTCTGCTTCATCTTCAAGCTACACGACATGGCCGCTAATGTTGTTTGTCTTTGTCCAGTAAGATTTCAATATTTTTTGTTCAGTAAGATTTCAGTACGAGATGTTGAAGAACACCTCCCTTTTCAATTGCGTTGCATTGGTATTTGCCTTTGTCCAGTAAGATATTTGAGTTAAAGACTAAAAGGTAACTCTAGATTCGTATGATAGAAACATAAGGTTATATTATACATAATGTTAAGAAATAAAGTTTAAATGCACTGATATGTTCAGATCCCTGATTATGTGTGAACCTGTTATTTTTCTTGATAGGTACAAATACAGTAAACACAGCTTTTCTTTTGTCAAAAGCACAACATTTTCTTAACAGTCAATGTGGAGCTGTGGACTTCAACCTTCACCCTTTTTTGTTCTAAACTATAATTATTATATTCTGATTGATACTACTCTTTTCATCATTCAGGCTGGTTTGCTACAACAGATGGTAGACAAGATTCCTGATCAGTTTCTCTTGAACACTGCTAGCTAGAGATTTTTGGGTCCTCAATTGTATCAAGGGTATCCTAATGTTTCTTTTTATTCATTTTGTTGAGAACGACATTTCTTGGAATTTGGTGTGTTTTTACGGCATAGCTTTTGGAGTTGGTTCAAAGGTATTGATTTTGTAAACTGTGTTAATGTGATAGTCAACATTTTTCTCACACCTTGAAGAGGAGAAAAGTTTTTTCTTGCTTAAAAAGGCCTGCTTCTGAATCTTAGTGCAGTCAATTTAGAAAATGAAACTAGCAAATTCCATAGCATCTTTGGGCTTAATATGGCTCCTTGTTATGGCAGGTGGAGCCAGGCCAGAGGGGGCCCATGCGGTAATCCATCTATCCCTAGTCATTCCATAACAATTTGGTATCAGAGATCCAGTGCAGGGGCATCGTCATCCACCATGACCGGCCCTAGCATCGATCCTGTGGCGATGGCGGCGATCAACGCCAAGATCGACCGCATCCTTGCTGAGCTCACCACCATCAACGCCCGCCTCAACGACCATGAAGCTCGCATCGTGGCTGTGGAGGTGGCCAGGGACGGTGCTTCGTCCTTTGCTGCACCACCACCACCAATCTCGCAGGAAGTTCCACCGGCAACCATCGCGGCACCCGTGCCCAACATCTCAATGGTGGAGGACCCTGTGCTGCAGCCGGGGGCCGTGGATGTGGATGCCGCAGATCAGCGTGATCTTGTCGTTGCTGCCGCCGCTGAAGAGACCCTTGAACATGCCTTGCACATGGAGGAGCTCATGCAGATCACCGACTGCAACCAGTTGCACGGCTTCGACGAGGCACCGGCGGCTGTCCACTTCGCTACATCGGATCAGATTGATTCCCCTGTGGTTGCTGCACCGTTGGCTGCCCATAGCTCACCAGCGAAGTCCCTTGCTGCCACGACTCCGGCAGTCTGGTCACCAGCGTCACCAACGCAAGCGATCAACCCTGCACCAACATTGGTGGACGTGGTGCCTTTGTTGCTGCCTCTACGAGCCGCAGCAGTGATCCCTCAAGCAGAGCCGTGGCTGTTTGCATGCTCTTATTCTCCACCGACTCAGCAGCAAGCCTTCAAAGCTCCATCAGCCGCTTCGAGTACGCCTCCAGCGCAGCCCCGCTCTGCTGCACCCATAGCAGGGGTGGCTGCTCGTGGAGGGCACTATCGGCTCCGCGTGCAGGAGCTTCATGGATTCGAGCCGGGCGGGTTAGATTCCGGGCAGATCAGATGGAGCAGCCAAGTTTGGCACCTGGAGGAGGAAGGTATGGATCGTGCGCCACAGCAGAAGCAGACCCCATGGGACGGAGTTGATTTTGGGGAGCCATATGCCTTCTGCCTCAACTACAACTGCAGCATAGGTCTTCTTCAGCCGGGCTGCCATGGCAATCTTCTCTGGACTGCAAGGTCTTCCACTCTAGCAATCAGCACAGCTCGAGGACGAGCTGTTTTGGAGGGGTGGAGTAGTGTTATGGCAGGTGGAGCCAGGCCGAGGGGGCCCCATGCGGTATGTAGAAGTGTAAACAGTACCGCGTGAACAGTACCGGGCCAGATTAGATTAGATTGAAGAGATAAGTTAGGAAAGGGTTAAGTTAGATTGGTTCGGTTAGGATATTTCCTTAGGAGTCAAGTCAGCCATCTCTATATAAGAGAGGCCCCCAGATCGATTGTAATCAAGCAAGAAGAACCCTAAGATAGTCCCGAGGAACGGCGGCTATCTAGGGTTTCTCTGCTAATCCATCTATCCCTAGTCATTCCATATCACTCCTACCATTAGATTAAGTTAATCCTTATTATATTCAACAATATAAGTTTGATCATTCATTGCTCAGACTTCAACAATCTGCTGCGGCATGCTTGGCGGTGAGGCAGTGGCGGGCTCGTGGATGGCTGGGAGGTACATTATTGTCAATGTGATTGGAAGGTAAAGCTCTCAACTGCACAGTGATTGGAAGGTAAAGCTCTCAACTGCACCTTTTTCATTTCCATTGCCCAGGCTTCAAATCTATCTCTGAAAAAGTATGTACAGTAGTAGTACAAATGTATGAATTAAGATTTTTCACCATTCAATGGATCAAGGAGCATCATGGGTAAATTTCATTATACTAACTGCATCCTCATGTATGCTGTCTGCGTGCTCCTGAAGTGAGAGATGTTGCCTTGCTTATGAAGTGAGAGGATGGGGAATAGTTTTAACACTAATGCTTTGCTTAGCTATGTAGCACGGATGTGCACTGTAGTCATCATTGTGTCTAGATGCTATTTTCTTTTTTCGAACATGTTTTATTTCTCCAGGTTGTCTAATTGGATTTTTTTCTGAGTGAGAAATGACCAATTTCTGCGAGACAGTGATATGTGTTTTCTGTTGTGGCATAAGACAATTGATGTTCTTCATGGTGCAACACATATATAAGTTCATTTTTCTCCTTTTCTAAAAGTTTATTTCTGATGATATCTGATCCTTCTTTTTGCTTGTAGGATGCTTGTGAATGGTTTCAGCAAAGTAAACTTTTGCTTGCAGGATGCTTGTGAATGGTTTCAGCAAAGTAAACTTTTATTGTGCTGTTTTTGCATGCTTTGAAAATATACTTTTTTATTGACGCGGAGATCTTGCATTCGGTGGAACTATGTTTAGATTTAAACTTTCCTACAGTCACTTCCCTTTCCTGCCTGTTTTACTACAGGATTTGGTTGAGATTCGACCTCCTATCCTCTGCCGAGGAGGAGAGCAGAGGCCGAGTTTTTGGTTCTCCCAGAACAAGGCAATTTGATGATGGGACCAGTAGGAGGAGCACATAAGGTTGTGAACTGGATCAAGTATTCCTTCAAGTTTTAGTAGTTCCAAAGAAAATGATAAAACTTATCTATATTTTTCTTCCATACATTTGCATTGCCATAGCTAGGTTCAGTGTTTTGGTTTTTATGAGGGCATTCTAATACAGTTGCTGATAATTTTCTGAGGGTGTTTATGATGTTAGAATAGGCTCCGTTTGCATGATCGCTTGTCGAGACTATAATGTCTCCAATTGGTAGCAGGGTGACGACTGGTTTCATGTTATGTTAGACTTCAGTGCGCCATTGTCGGTGAAATATTCTTTCAGTAACTTCTCATTCAAGGTAAACTGTTATCTGAAAAATTTCATGTTCCGTTGCATACGAGTTTTTTTTTAATATTGTCTTTGATGACTGCATTTTCCTTCTTTTTTTCTGTGATGTGCAGAGCTAGCATTCTTGAACTACGACCTGATGATGAAGCACAACTTGGATCCTTTGCAGTCCTTGAAATAAACCTTGAAATCAGAGCAGTAAATGTAGGTAGTAATGTTCTACTTCTGTACGTCATAAAGGTAGGAAATAAACCTTGATGGAGCAGCTCTTGGAGTAGCAGCGTGATGGACAGGGGTGTCTGCTGCTGGCTTGAGCATGGTGGCATAGCAAGCGGATCCCATATCAACTTGAGAAGATTTCTGATTTTTTTCCATGTAATATTTGATTGTTTTGCATCTATTTTTATCTTCTATAGTTCTTGTTCTGTCTAGACTAAAGATTAGTAAAGACGTAATTGATTACGATAGAGTGTGTGTGTTCCTGCGACGCTATCCGTGAGTATGTCAATTTTACGAGCTTTGCTTTTTAGATGTCACTTTATCGTCGTTATTATCTTATTGTGTGATCCGTTTGTTTTTAGTTTATAAATTTAACTGTCCCGTAGCAACGCACGGGCAGGCTACCTAGTCACATATAATCTCAAGTTAACGTCCTTATTGAAGCTAAGGAAATACATTTAATTACCAATGACTAAATATAATTTTATAGGGAGGAACCAGTGATTCGTTTCGAGCAACGTAACACATCTCCTGTAAAATTACATTATTCTTTTCATGGCCAAGGAAGTCTTTTCATGACCAAAGTTGTAGTGTACGCGAGATACACAATGTTGGTTTAAAAAAAAAAAAAAGAAGAAGAAGAGCGATACAAGGTTTTTTTTGTTTGGTTCTGGCAGTCGCGATAGCCTCGGCAGAGTGCGCGATAAACATGAGCCCGCGTTTCCTTCCTTAGCGAAAAGTACCAAGCAGGGGTTAAAATCTGCTACAATGCTCCAAGCATTTCACACCTATTATTCGCCGACGACTCTTTGATCTTGATTCGTGCAAATGAGGGGGATTGCAGGCATTTGCAGAGTATACTTCAGCTGTATGAGGACTGTTCGGGCCAAGTAATCAATAAAGCTAAGTCGGCAATTTTGTTCAGTAAGAACACGATTCCAATCCAGAGGAAGAAAGTGTGTGAGATTCTAACAATGAATGAAAGGTATTTGGGACTACCGGTGCATGTGGGGCAGTCCAAGACATGTTCTTTTGCGTATTTGAAAGATCGGATATGGAAGCGCATACAAGGGTGGAATGAAAATTTTTTGTCTTGGGCAGGGAAAGAAATTTTGATCAAGGCGGTGGCCCAAGCCATCCCTACCTTTGCCATGGGCTGCTTTGATCTCACAAAATCCTTGTGTGACCAGATTGGAGCTATGATATGCAGGTTTTGGTGGAATCACCAAGAAGGGAAGCATAAGATTCACTGGCTGAGTAAAGAGATGATGCTCAAACCGAAGGACGAGGGAGGTCTGGGATTCAGGGACATCCATCTGTTTAACAAAGCAATGCTCGCGAAGCAGGTCTGGCGGCTGCAGCAGCAACCGAACTCTCTGTGTGCTAGAGTACTGAAAGCAAAGTACTTCCCAAACACCACAGTTCTAGAAGCTAAGCCAAAGGCAGGAATGTCATACTGCTGGCGGAGTATCTTGAGCGGCATAGAGATTGTGGAACAGGGAATGATTTGGAGAATTGGTGGTGGCATGGGTCTGAATATTTGGTCTGATCCATGGATTCCAAGGGACATGACAAGGAAACCAATTAAGCCGAAAGGTCATAACCTTCTGTCTGAGGTAGTGGAGCTGATCGATCCCTACACTGGTAGCTGGGATGTCACACTGGTACAGGATATGTTCTGGGAGGAAGATGCCCAGCTGATCCTGGCGTTGCCTGTCCATCAGGGGCGACATAATATACTAGCCTGGCACTTTGATAAGCATGGTCTTTTTAGCGTCAAGAGTGCTTATAAGGTTGCAAGGACTGCGTTCCTGAAAAAGAGATTGAGTGGAGGGCAGCAAGGAGGGAGTAATGTGAAACCAGTCGGATTGTGGAAAGAAATATGGAAGCTAAACTGTCCTAACAAAATCAAGCATTTCCTATGGCGTTTTGCTCACAACAGCCACCCTCTAAGATGCAACCTTGTTCGACGAGGTATGAAGATAAATACAAGATGCCCTGTCTGCAACCATTTGGGGGAGGATGGGGGGCACTTGTTCTTCAAATGCCGGAATGCTAAACAGCTGTGGCGACTTTTGGGTTTGGAGACAGAACGAGAGGCTTTGGCAAAGATACATACAGCTTAGGAGGCGGTGGAGTTTGTGATGAATGCGCATGAGCAGAAGAAAATTCTGATGACTATTGCTTTATGGTACACTTGGTCTAAACGAAACATGATACGTGAAGAGGGGCGAAGGCGAACACCGCAGCTGCTTGCTAGGAGTGTCGAGTTGTATGCCAAGGAGAACTCTGAACAACCGAAACAAGCACGGGAGGGATTGCTTCCTCACCGTGCACGATGGAGTAATAAATGTAGTCTAAAAAAATAATTAATTACACAGATTGCGATAACTTTGCGAGACGAATCTTTTAAACCTAATTAGTCCATGATTTGATAATGTGGTGCTACAGTAAACATTCGCTAATGACGGATTAATTATACTTAAAAAATTTGTCTCATCGTTTCCTGACGAATTCTGTAATTTGTTTTTTTATTAGTATTTGAAACCCCCTTCCGACATCCCTCCGACATTCTGATGTGACACAGGCAAAACTTTTTCCACACCATCCAAACACGCCCTAAGCCTCCAGATGGTTACCTGAAGCTTAACTGTGATGCTGCTTTCAACCATGACACCAAGGAGGGAAGTTGGGGTGCATTGATCAGAGACTCTGATGGCGATGTGGTGCTGGCAGGGAGAGGCCGGGCCAATCATCTATTGAGCCCTTTTCACGCTGAGCTTATTGCCTGCTTTCAGGGGATTCAAATGGCAATTGATTTGGGTATTGGAAGAATCATAGTGGAATCCGATGCCCAGGAGGTAATAAAGGCAGTTCAATCCAGCAAGTACGATGAATCTGAGACATGTCAATTGATAAAGGAAGCCAAAGCCCTGCTGAGTGAGAACTTCCTGAATTTTCAGTGTGTTTACGTTAGTAGAAACTGTAATAGACCAGCTTATCAGTTAGCTGCTTTGGGGTCTATGTACGGAAGGCGCGGAGCTGGTTTCAGACTCGCTGCCTGATTCTGTAATGGTGTTGGTCGCTAGTGATTTACTAGCTGACTAGTTAATGAAGTCACCCAGTTTCAAAAAAAAAAAAAAAAAAAAAAAAAAAAAGGTACCAAGCAGACTGCGCCGCCCCGCACGGACGCCCCCTATATAAAGTACACCGCCTCGGCAGCCCAGCATTCTCTGAGATCACGTCAGATCAGATCAGAACAGATCTAATCAACTCCTATCGACGAGGGCGACAACAACCTGGTCCCCAAGACCCGGAAGCGAGATGAACTCGACCTCCTCCTCGTCGGGGCCGGCCGTACGGCGCACGGCGGCGCCAGGGGCTCGACTCGCGCAAGAACTTTCGCCGGATCACCGCCGCCGTCCAGACCCACCTCAATCTCGTACGGTACGTCCCGCCGCGCGCCTCCCCCGCCACCGTCTCGTTCGTAGGGCTTCTTTTTATCGTGCGTGCATTTGTCGCTCGTCGTCCCGGCCCTACACGCCGGTGTTTCGCTGCATCATAGCCGGTTAGGCTGGCTTCGTTTGGGGAATTAGGGGGTCCATCGTGTTCCGATTGGTCTCTGTCCTACGTGCTATTTGCCATCTTTTTCCATCCTGCCTTGCTTGATGCGTGCGCCCTCTGGTACGTTTAGATCTTTGCGCGCGGTGGTTTGGATTGCACGTTGCAACGTCGCTGCTGTACCTTCGAATTGTCCAGATCGATTTTTTTTTTTTCTGTTTCTGTCGTTCAGTGCTGCAAAGAACAGCTGGTTCTCTGTTGTATGTGCCCGGCCCACGGAATGCGAATGCGATGCGCGCAGTTTAAACATTTCAAACTAGATGATACAGTAATTGGATGACACAGTAATTAGTTAGCTGCTGGATGGACTACTTATAGTTTAATTCATTTCAACAATCTGACGACGGTGGGTGTTGGTTTCGGTTTGGTTGCGCTACTGGCCTCGTCGGCGGTGGGCGTTGACTGCCTGCACGTCTGGAACATCGGTGTGATGCTGACCATGCTCGGCTGCGTCGGCAGCATCGCCGCCGGGCTCTTCTCGAAAAATCATTTACAAAGGCGGTACGTTGTAGTGGCTGATCTGAGCTATATGCATGTTTGTTATTCTTGAAAATCATTTACAAAGGCGGTCGTCTAAATGTATCTCCAACTTATATATCAGTGTTACTCTCGATGAGAATTGTCACATGGAAAATCTAAGAGGTGTTTCTATCTTAATTATCAACAGGCAGATTGACAATTCTCGTCACGGTGGCAACTCACCATTGTTGACTTTAATCAGTATTAGAATTGCATATTGTTATTATAGGTCATCAAAGGAAATCACGGAACTTGACAAATTTAACTCTACAACACATGGATGTTACAAAAAAAAAAGATGTGATATATTTATATTGCGAGTAAATATTTCTATACCTTATAATAGAAGAAAAATATAAAGTTGTATTTTAATTCATTGCAGATTTAGTAGGATATTGTCATATTATTACCAACATTAACTTATTGGATGCCATTATTGTCAAAGACTAAATTATATATATTTTAAAATTTAAAATTTATAAAAAACATAAAACCTAAATAGAGATATAACATTCATTTTTTTATCCCGTCACAACATACGAACATCATGACAGTCTAGTTCTAAATGGTGGGGCCATCGTGCCGTTTGTCCAGGTTGTTTAGATGGTGACACCGCACAAGCATGCTGTTGTGGTGCCATGCCATGGCTGCTTTGTCGAGGCGCGGCTTTGTTATGCAACCAGGCGGCAGGGCCGGTTCTATGTTTTCGAAGACCTTAGGGCGAAGATGATATTGGGCCCTTATGGCTACTTATGTATAGAGAGGCCAGGCGGTAGCATAAGAAAATATAACCGTTGCAACGCATGGACATATATATTTGCTAGTTATTAATAATTAAAAACAATTTTATAAAGAGAAACCAGTGATTCCTTTCTAGCAACGTAACACATCTCTTGTGAAATTACATATGTTTTTCAGGACCAATTAGTGTACGTGAGATAAACATGTGTGACTATGTGTTTGCTTTGGCAATCGCGATAAGCCCGTGTTTCCTTGTGACGAAAAGTACCAGTTGAGTGCGTGGCCGTTGCTTCCTTCCACCGGCCCACCCTATATAGATCAGATCCGGAGAGATTGACGCGTTCTGCAACTGGACCTCCTCGGCGGGGTCGTACGGCGTGGCGGCGCACCGTGACCTCTGGGGCTACGACTTGCTCACCAGATCACCCTCGCTGTCCACACACTCAATCTTGTACGTCCCGCCGCCGCCTCCCCCGCCACCCTCTCGTTTGCGGTTCTTCTCGTCGCGCGTGTGTTTCTCGCTCGTCGTCGTCTCGGTCCTACGTTGGTATTCCTCTGCATCACAGCCGGTTAGGCTTCGTTTTGGGAATTGGGCGTGGAATGTGGCAACCGATTCGATCGGACGCCCAAGTAGTTTCTCGCTGTTTACGCGTTTTGTTGGCTTTTTTTGGGTGGTATTTTGTTGTTTCGATTGGGCCAATTTGCCATCGTGTTCCATCCTGGCTTTTGCGCCCTCTTGGCTTGTTTGGATTTTTGCGCCCGATGTTTTGGATTGCACGTTGCACATTCGCTGCATGTTCGAATTGTCCAGATTGGTTTTGGTTTTTTTTCGTCGGGTAGTTCAGTGCTGCAAAGAACAGCGGGTTCTGTTGTACGTGCCCACGGAATGCGAATGCAATGTAGTTTTAACATTTCATTTCAAATTAGATGATACAATCATTAGTTAGTTGCTCGATGGACTAATTATAGTTAGTTGCTCCATGGACTAATTATAATTTAATTCAATTCAACAATCTGACGGTGGTTGTTGGTTTCGGTTTGGTTGCCTGCAGGTTTACCCTCACTCTATGTGCGGCCCTGGCCTCGTCGATCGGCGGTGGTTTCTACCTGCACGTACATCGTCTGCAACATCTGTCGCACCTGCACGTACGTCGTCTGGAATGCTGTGGCATGCTGACCATCTCTACTGCATCGGTAGCATGGCCTGGCTCTTCTCAGGGGCCGTCTATGAGGTTCGTTGGTTCGTTCATCTCTGCTTCCTCAGTTCACCTCATTGATTGATAATCCGATTACTATTGCTTGGCATCGAGCTGTGCAGGCTCACGATCGAGTGAGAAAGTTGACAACTGAAAATGCCAATTGCATCTTGTAGTGCTGACTTTTAATTTGTTTCTACTTCGATTGGACATCAAGCTCACCAAGGTATTTGACAAAGGTAACAACGAACTTATTACTACCAGTAGTTGCCTCTCAAAAATTGTCTTGTCTGTTGTGTGCTGCTGATTAATAATCAAATCAAGCACTACGAGTTTGATCATGCTTGTCATAGCACTTTGTATGTATTTGGAAAAACGAAAAGTTGCTTCCTAATTGCTTGATCCGAATTTGGCATGGGTATTTAGGAAAACAACATCCAGAAATGGTGTTCATGTAACATATGCTTCTTCCTTCTTCGTGTTCAGAAGAGATTAGATAAATAATTTTGTAAATCTAAATATGGCTATTATTAGAAAAAAAAACAATATCTCCAAAGGACTATGTAGATGGGTCTCTAAATTTAGTAGCTCGTCATCCCTCGTTCGCCATATGGAATTTTTTCGGTTCTTTAAATTTAGTAGCTCGTCATCCCTGAAATTCTGGTCTCCATACATAGATATCCTGTGCCATTCGCCATACGGAATTTTTCTATATGAGGTTCTTAGAACCTTGGGATGCAGATCTAGGGGGTGAATGCAATTTTATTTGGTATTAATAAACAAAGTAGTTCGTCCTAGAGAGAGTATTAGAGAGAAGAGAGTAGAGGTACCGACCATCAGTGGGCTTGGCAGAGGAGGATGCGTCCATTGTGTCGGTGTCAGTGGCACCAGCGTTGGAGAAGCAGTGGCGTCGTCCAGTGGCGGTGAGGACGACGAGCGTGGTGCAAAGGCGGCGCTTCTCGTCGCTGGGAGCAGTTAGGGTTGTAGGTGGTGTGACTGGCAGCGCAGTGAATCTCGTGTCGCGAGCCCTGGCTGCCACTCTACATTTATACGACGCTTTTTGACGCGGGCCGTTGGCCATATATGCGACTGGGTGCCCCCGATTAGAGATCAAACTAACATCCTCCCCCTTGATCTCAATTTATTACTTAAGCTTAAAATGCTTTGTCTTTTTCGATTCCTTCACAGATTAGTGCATAAAGCTTTCCTCGTCACAACAGTTAGTACTATTGGACTAAAAGCTCACACCTCTCTGATTTGGAATGGATTCTCATCTAGACCCTTGTTGCCTAGGAATCATAGGCTTTCTCGAATGAAGCTTCAAGCATGCGTAATGCATTTCTTTAGAACCTTTTCTAAGTATATGTCTTTTGTGATAAATCCATCTCGGCGAATCTCTATTCCTAAACGAATGAAGCTTCACTGAGATCTTTCGTATCAAATTTTGAGGACAAGAACTTCACCTCATGTAGTAGATTAGCATCTGTACTAGCGAGTAAGATATCATTTATGCAAGACTAGAATGAATTTCCCATTCCAAAACTTTGTATATACATTCTCTTCAAACCCAAACTCTCTTATTGTTCTACTAGTAATGTGCCCATGCTAACGCTATGGTTCCATCTCAGGGATGCACTTGAAATCAACCAAACAACAAGATGTTTTGATACTTTAAGTCACACTCAATTGTATATAACCATGAATATATAGGGAAAGCGCTTATGTTGCACAATTCTCTACTATAGTCATGTCTTGCATATAACAACTAATTTATTTGTTGAAGTAGACTTTGGAGTTCTCCGGGGATATTATCTGTACATTCATTTGTGTTGCTCTGCAAGATGCCCACTATGAATTCTATCCTCAATGAGTGTGACCACTATGAATGACAAAAAAAATTGAAGTTATTTATTTGCTATATAGCCTTCTAAATTTTCATAGAAATTGTACACAAGAAAGCCTGCCAAATTCCTAGAAAAGAGAAGAGCAATTGATAGTTTTCTATGGATAAATCAAATGACAATTTGATAAGAAAATATTAAATAAAATAGATTTTTATTGGTTTGTAGTTTTTGGAATCCTTTTTTAATTTAGGATGCTAGGCAAAAATATTCTATTTCCATGCAGGATTTGCCAAACTCATGGTGAGATTGAAATGATTCAAAATATTATTTAATAAGGTAGGTATATATGGCATGCTTGGATCATCACTCATATGCCATAAATTTGGAGAATGTGGATCCACAATGTACACTACTTTTTTGTTGTATAATATGAATAAAGTATAGTTTCTATCTCTGGTAATATAATCTTTAAATAAGCACAAGAATATAAGTGCTAATCAAAATATAACACCTTAAAGGAGGTTAAAGAACAATATATCATAGAGTGTTGTAATTTTGGATTACAATTTTGAATTTTGTAGTCCGTACAGGCCAGTATTCAAACAATTTTGTTGTTCCTTATAGTCTATCTTGTCACAACACCGTGTTGATTTTCCAAAAAATAGTAATGGATTATTTTTTACAATTATATATACACATTAGGGGAACAATTATTTGAACTTACAGAAAAACTTGAGGTCCATGAAGAAGTAATTGTATTTCTTGAACCAATGATTTGTTGCGCGCAGCCATTCATACAGCCATGTTGAAGCAATTATGATCCATCTCTGATGTATCATATAAAATATCTCTAGTTTTTTAAGATTTAAAGTAATGGGATATCGTCGTGTGCTTTTGACCCATGTTTTACTAAAAAACAAGGACAAAAATAAATTAATTATTGTAGTTTTTTCTAGATAGAGGGATGGAAAACCATAATATTAGAACAAAACCATTTATGTAGAATGACTTACTCCAGATTAGCACTAGTGAAAATACAAGATGTAATTGTGAATTGCAGTCAATATGTCTTGCTTGTTTGTCCATGTTATTGTACCCATCACTAAATTAGACATTTCGTTCATATCATAGAGCATTATGGCAGAATCATTCCAATTATGGCTAGTCTCATTATCTTGCACATCATAATGTAATCCTCTTGCTATGTGTAACAAGGTGTTATACAAGATCGCATGTTGCTTGAACCTAAAGTTACTTATACCATCCTAAAAATATGAAAAGTATATATTAACAAGTCAAAAAGTGTATGTTCAGAAATATTCATATGAAATTACTTGGGTCACATGGCCAGATAAAGAAGCTCCAATCGAATAATCCATGAAATTTTTTTGTGGGGTAAAGAGAGCTTTTAATTAACTCGGCAAAAGATTACAATCATTGTTTAGGAAGTCAATGACACACGCAGGTGCCTACCCCCACCATGTCATAGTGTGGACATTTCGCCTAGCTAAATGGCCTAGCTCGTGAGCCACCTTGTTGCACTCTCTCTTTACCTTCTGAAATTTCCATTCAACTAGTGTTTACAAATATTCCTTTAGCTCCAAAAAAATATGTCGGAGCTCAGATGAATCCATGCCATCCGACTTTATAGCTGTTAGTACTCTGGCACTATCCGTTTCCATAATAATGGGCCCTGGACACCACCGGGAGGCTACACGAAGTCCTTCAGCACAAGCCTAGGCTTCTGCCTCGTGTGCAGAGGCACATCGAAACAAAACCATCCATGCCGTGAGAACAACCTCGCCTCTATCATTTCGAATTACCGTGCCAATGCCCACCTGACCAGTCTCGGAACGAAGGAACCATCAACATTCAGCTTCAGCCAGCCCTCCGGCGCGGAGTTTCCCAAAGATGCCAAAACAACATGTGTAGGCACATAGGTTGGACTCCATCTAGTGTTTGCAAATACTCCATGAAATTAACTAGCCATAAACCACGACTTACATTGTGCAACTGTGAAAAAATAAAATATTAGCCGTTGATTGTACAACAATAGCATATACATAACAAGTTAGATGATCTTTTACCCATCTGTCTCCACTCCTTTGATGATCTTATGTTTTTTGGCCAAGATGCCACTTCAATACCGCTTACCCATTTTTCTCGGTTCAGTTGTGTATGCATTGCTACACATTTCTTAGTCTTTCCATTCCTAATAACTGATATGACCAAAACACCAAGATTTAGTTTTGGATATAAACATATTTTCTAAGAATAGTATTATTTATATAGTAGAGAGTAGAGATGTATCAATCATTAAGCCATACCATATCTTTGAGATCTCACCAGTCCAGTCATATTTTCTCCAAAAGAATCTAAAATATGTATCCCACCTTCTGAAGCATTCATAACCGGTAAGTGTTAGTGAAACTTTGTAATATTAATTGGAAGAAATACATACAATAATAGAGTTTTACCTAATTTTTTCTATATGCTCCAATCAACAAATAAATAACATATATCAGATCTTGTGGTCAAGCTTACCATATCAACGTCTAAATATTTTTTGAGCCATGTCTGAACCTAGTTCAATTCCATCTCATCGGCCTCTTCGTCGCGCCGTACCAATTGAGAAATAAATGAATTCTCCAAGTAAACATCCCCCTTCTCTATGAAGGAGGTGCACATCTATTGGATATACATACTTATGACTTGCAATTTTTTTATTTGTCAAATAAAAAATTGTCATATTTTCTGCATGTACATTGGTTAGTTAATGCAAAAATAGTGTTAAACATGCTTATAGAGCCATTGACTTGTGTTTGATCATTGAAAAGGCAATCTATGTCATCTCTTTCTAGCCAAGCATCATTGATTTGGACGAGTACATCTTTCTCTTGTTTTCCTTTCATATATTCAATTACCTGAGCATCTTCTTGTGTACACTCATAATCTAAAGAGAAAATATTTACATCTTATAATTAATTAATTCCCAAATATAAGGAAATAAAATACACTTGAGTACATCGCACCCTCTAGTAGGACATTTGCACTGTTTTTGTCTTCTTAGGTTTATTATATCAATGCATTGCCATAACATCCTCGTTAGCATGCTTAATGTCTTTGTCTTCGTCTATACCAACTCTTTTCATGGCATTGTATTTGATATGCTCTTTGTCTTCATCCAAAATACCGATATGCATATGCAATATTAGCTATATCCATGTATATAGATATTCATGTGTGAGGAAATGCGGTTTGCTTGAGAGATTGTTACGTCTGACGACATCCTCACGAGCACACTTTCATTTCCTATGCTTGTCTCGTTCTACTTGAACTATTATTTTGGTATTGTCTATGATGATGGTTAATAATCAAACATAGCTTATTGACTAGAAATAGTAACAAAACTTGGTTTAAATTGACTGACACTAACAAATATATAGCATTGATCCTATGTATCCCAAGATTAAGAGAAATTTAGCTGAGTGGAGGCTACCTTTTTCTTCTGGTACTATCTCATGCGTCACCGTTTTAGGAGAAACAACTACCTCTTGCACCTTAGGTTCCAATTATAATCTCAATCTCTATATCCACTTCTTTTCTTTTGTATCTAGATGCAAAACACAGATAATGTTTAATTGTGGAGAACAAATGCATGCTTATTAACTAAAAGTAGCAATAGAATAAAAGTAGCAATAGATAGTTTAGATTGAGAAATTGGATTTGGACTCTAAACATGTGGCTTCTCCAAAATAGAGTTCCGAATGTTGGTTTCTTCGAAATAGGATTCCTAACGTTGGTAAGTTGTAATGACATTTTGTGTCTATTTAATCTCTTTTCTTATCTAAATACATGTATTTGTTCCTAAAGTGACCCTTTTACCCTTCAGTCATTAAACTGTGATGGTCGGCTCCATTATGGAAAAAAACATCATAGCTTCCTGGCCTACGGCTTCCGTGCCTTGTCCACTTCTTTTTTTTATAAATCAATGCCTTGTTGCCTAGCCATGCCGCCATGGTCATGGCTATCGTGGCTGGCTGGCCGCAATGTTTTTTAATATAACAACATGAATTAACAAAGTGATTCACACAAAATTACAAGTAATATATAACAACAAGTATTTACCACAAATGAGTTCACCTCATATAACCATGTTTGTAGTGTAAACAAGTTCATCTCAGATCTCAGAAGACCATAATATAGTTCCAAACAAGATTAAAGTTATATGAAATAAATCATGAGGTTACATCTCATCATAACTAAAATGCTCCATCATCCAATGTTTAACTTTCTCCTCTTTGGAGTCATCTTTTTGGTGGCACTGGGGTAGGCATCCTAACGGGGCTGGCGTTGTCAGATTGTGAAGATGAGCCCTCTCCTAATAACATTGCTACCATGTTGTTGACGGTCATTAAACACCAAATATAATCATCAACTATTGTATAAAATGATATAAAATAAATTACAAAGTATAGTTGTAAGTTTTGATTCTACTGGATTCCATAAGGTTTGCTGTTCTCACTTATTGTAGGAGTATGCAATTTTTCATCAAATAAAAGTATCTTAAATAAGGAATTGGACTGCACCATTATGACGGGCTCATGGAGGCAATCGAAACCGACATATCATTTGCTATAATTGAAGTCCGGAGTGAAAAGATATTAATTTTATAAATAAAGGAGAATTACCACTAATGGGCCCCACGCCCAAGTAAGGCCCATGACATGGGAGGAGGCTCATATAGCATGATAGGGGCCCAAGAGGGGCGCCCCAACCTGCTCCCTTGAGTGGGCTCACATGAGGGATGTCCGAAAGGCCCAAGTTGGATGCATAATGGCCCAAGAGGAAGACAATTAGCTAATTCTAGCCTTAAGGAGCGAAACGGTGGATTAGTCCCACCTCGACTATGGAAGACGTGAGGGGCCTGGGGACCCCTATATAAGAAGGCCTAGACCCCCTAGGGGCACCACATTATTATGGAGATACATAGAGGTGTCCCTTGAAAGGATAACCTCTCACCTCTAGAGAATTATGGCTAAACTTTTTAATGTAGTAGATTAGCTCTAGTGGAGAGTTAGGGAGAGTGGAGCTATGCTCAGGGCTAGAATGCTACAATGATGTTCTATGCGCTTGCGGAATCTTTCATATTTAAATTATGCATAAGAATACCAAAACATGCTACAAATAAATACCATCAACAATTAGATGTATGCAAAAACTAGTGTATAGTAAATGTGTTAATATTCCTTACCTTCTAGTGACCCTTCCTGGACTATCTCATAGGATTTCACCCTGGTTATCCTGTGACATTCTTCCATGGTTGCTTATGAAATAAGTTAATATTGACATTTTCATTCAAGTTTGTTGATAAAAAAATCATCAATTACCCCATTTTATGCGGTCCCATTATATGGGTACTTGGAACTAGCTTGTCTGTGACCTTTTTCTCCACATCTTTTTCAAGTCATAGGTTCTCTGATCATCTTCTGCCCTTTGCGTTTGTTGGAACAGTATTGTTATGACCTTCACCCTCATCCCATCCCTTCTCACCTTCACCCTCATTGGTACATTTTTGTTTCTTCCTATGTCCACCTTCATCCCATCCCTTGATTCTTAGTTTCCTCATTCTTCCAACAGATAATTTAGCTAGAGGTGCACCAACACCAAATGGTAGGTCGACATGTGGCCACTATGTTTTATCTATCATTGTCATTGGCTCATAGGTCAACATGTGGCCACTGTGTTTTATCTATCATTGGCTCAATCTCTCTACCATAAGCAGCCCTGAATCTATTCACAAAGTAGTGGTCATGCATAAACTATTCTAGATCAACTCCTCTTTGGCAAGTTGCATAGGCCATTACATGTTGACATGGCTTACCAGTGTGCTGCCATTCAAGACAAGTACATATTCTTTGGCCTAGACAATATGCCTCATAGAAATGGGGCTGCTATGGCCCCACATCTCTGTACTCTAGTTAGAGCATGTTACAATTTTCAAGTGTCCCAAAGCTCTAGTGTTTACCCTTAGTTGAACTATAATACCTAGAGTATCCTTACTTTAGGTAGCCTGTATGCAATAATTCTTCTCTTGTTCCACAGTACCATGATCATTTCTCTAATCTTATTAGCAAGGTTATGAACCGGTAAGTCCTTATGGTCTCTAATCTAGTTATTAAATGACTCAGCAATGTTACTAGTTATATAGTCACACTTAATTTCTAGATTGAAACCACACTTGTACCATAATAGCTTATGATTGGCCTATAACCATTGCACTGATGCAGCTCATTGACTTATCAGTTTTGCAATATTGTCATAGAAAATCTCCTCTAAGTAAGCCCTTGTAGAAGATATATTTGGCCAAACCTTCTATATCTCTTCTTGAAGTTTGTGACCATATGATCAAAGGATTCCATTTGCTCTGCATTAGGGAATACATTATTCACTTGCATTCTTCATGCCCTTGCAAGCATCACAACAAACAACAAGGAGTGAAAGATCACCTATAGCTTTCTTTAATTGTTGCATGAACTAAGTCCGTTGTCTATTGTTTCTAGACCTATGAAGCCATAAGCGAATGGATACATCTAATTGTGACCATCAACTGCTATCTTTTGCACCCAAATGACCATTCCACCTCCCATTAAGTGTTGTGGCATCTACACTCAATGAGGCCTACAACCTTCTAGCAATCCATCAATGCATGGTTTTAGGGCATAGGAAAAATGGTGGAAATATATCTCATCATCTACTTCAAGAATATCAATCTCATCGACACTCCCAGGACTTCGCTTCATCACCTTGGCCTTCCACCTAAATAATAGCTCAAAACTATCTAACCATTTCCTATAGATCTCTTCAAGCTCTTTTTTACCCCAGTATATAGTGTCGTATCCAATTGTACACCTCATTTTTAATTGCTTGGTACCAGTGTTTAGTTCAATTCTAAGGATATCCATAGCCCTGCTAGCTACCCACTTACAACTTGGAGTTGTAACCTGCATCCTTTGGCTGACACACATTTATGTTCATCAACTAACATTGTTACCTATAAAAAAATTGATATTAAATTATATAACAAGATGAATGATTGAATTAAGTGGAGTTTCTAGGTAGAATTATGGAATGTCATATTGTCGGTGTTTCAAGAACACTGACAAGTAAATTTATCTAGATTGCGTGCCTCAGCTCGATGGCTTTGCTCAGGTGGACACAAGGAAGTATACTGGTTCGGGCAGGAAGAACCCTACGTCTAGTTTGTGGGGGTCGTGTTAGCTCTTGTTTGTAGGAGGGGTGTATAAACATGCGAGAGAGAGAGTCGGGCTCTCAGGTCTCTGAGTGAATTGAACGCAGGTGCTCGTGGAGTGATTGTTCTCTTCTGTGTCCTAAATGAAGTGCCCTGCTCTTCCTTTTATAGTCCAAGGAAGGGTAGGGGGCGTACAAGTTTTGGTTTTCCTCATTGAGCATCCCCCCGAGTCTTGTTCGTCGAATGGGAGGAAGGGTCCGTCCTTTTTGTCTCGTTTCCCTTCGGATGATACGGCTTCGTATGGTTGTCCGGGCCCGGCATGGTGGGGCTGTACCGTTGTTTCCACGTGGTACCTGTTTCACCTGGGTCCTGTTCTTCGGCGGGTACATTCCCTACTTCTGATGGTACAGCAGGTGTGGCGTGGCTAGCCTTGCGCGGGTCAACTGTGGCGTGGTATTATCCCTGTGGTGTCTAACACCCATGGAAAACGGAGGGAGTAGGGGTCCCTAGTGCTGCGGATTACTGTTTCTGTTTCATCATTGCGCGGGGGCATGCTCACGCGCCAGGCATTATCCTGAGCCGTGTCAGGTTGTACTTTGCTCAGGGTGCAGTTGGGTTCATCCTTATGCTTGAGCGGGTGCAGTCTGGACGGCAGTTCCGCTCTCGGGAGTGACGTTGCGCTCTCGGGCGTGTCGCAGTGCCCTCGGATGAACCGTTCTCCTCTCGGGAGGCGCCATGCTCTCGGGCGAGTCGCGGCATCTCTCGGCGTTCTAAGGGATGCCTTCAGGCGAAGTGAGGGCTCTTGCAGGGAGGCTGTGCCGCTCTTCCTTGGGCCATTTCAGGCTTGGGCCTTTCCCACGCATGGGCTATGTTTGCATTTTTCGAGGGTGGACTAGAGGCGCTGTTTTTTATCGAACCCCGTCAGTAGCCCCCGAGTCTCCGTGGGAGAGGTCTGCGACTCTCTCGGGGACTGGATTTTTCCTCTTGCCGATGGGTGGGCCAGCTTTTTTCTTAGCTTGTATTCTGGTGGGTGCGCGCGAGCGCACCCGCCAGGTGTAGCCCCCGAGCCTGTGGGGGAGTGTGTACTCCTGCAGAGGCTAAGTCATATATCTTGTGGTATGAATACGGGATTCGTGTTCCTTTCTTTTTTGCCCCTATTGGTTGTGAGTTCCAATGCCCCGTTGGCTGAGCAGAGCAGAGGGTCATGATGGTCTTCTTTGATTTGACGGCACGGCGTTGGGCGCAGTGTGGGGGAGGGACGTGGCTATCCCTACGGCCCAATCACGCGCAGCCGCCCCGCGGGTGGGCCCCCTGTCATGGGATTCAAGAGGTGTGCGCTGTGCACATCTTCCCGTGTTGTAGTTGCTGGCCACGTGATGCGACTGTTCGAGGGTGCAATCATTCTATGGTGGACTTCTACCGCGTACAAGACGCGGCGCATGGCGCCTCGGCGGGCTCACGTGCGCCTCAACTCTCTTGGAGAGAGGGGGTCACAGTCTTTTCTTGGGAAGCCGAGGAGGCGCACAGCTCATTTACTATCGAGGCGTCGTGGTGGAGCGCCGCGCGCGTGCCGCGGGCGGTCTAGCTTGAAGGCCCTTCGTGGGACGTGCCCACTCCGCCTATAAATAGCCACTCCGGGGGATTCCATAGCCGCGTCTCTTCTCTTGCTGCTCCATGCCTTTGCACACTCCTCTCGCCTTCGATGGACCGTGGGAAGCGCCCCGCTGACGACCTCCCGGAGGAGGGTGGCTCCCAGCTGCCGGCCAGCCGTGCCCCTCGGGTGGGTTCTTTACGCCTCCCCACACCCCGCATTGCTTACAGTTTCGTTATAACCTTGGCAAGCGCTGCGATATGCGTGTGAAGCGAAAGACCCTAGGGCCCCGTCTCACGGGGCCTGCAGCTCCCTCTGTCCTATTATTTGTCGTGGTGCCCACCCTCAGAAGTGGTATTCTGGCGGCCTTCTCCTTGTCATAAATTAAAATGCACGCTCGTTTGCGCGCGTTGAGGTCTCCCCCAGCATCTCGTTCGTGTTCGGCCAGCGTTTCCACATGCGAGGAGAGGCGATCACTGCGGCGGTTGGTACACCGGGCGTCCCTCGTGCCTTGCGGACTGGCTGGCGTGGCGTGCCCCGTGCGATGCCGAGCTTTCGGCTTCTTTGCACCGCGGCCCGGCCCCTTCGAGAACAACGTCTGGATTTCTTGGTGCGCCCGCTGCTCTGCCGGCGTCGCGGGCTCCAGTAGGCTTTGGTGGGCCGGCGGTGATGCCAAGATTTTAAACTCGCTTCGTGGGAACAGCAGCAGGACCCGTCGTCGTCTTCTTGAATCCGCCGGTTAACTTCACCGCTACTGCTGCGCACTCATCCCCGTCTCCCGATGGTGGATCACGGCACGGATCACGACCTGCTCTTGTTCGGCACCTCGCCTTCTTTGCTCGAGCTTGGCGCTCACTTTAATGCGGCGAGCTGATCCCCTCGAGTTCCTTACGTAAGCATCTGCTCCCTCATGGGAGTTAGTGCTCACGCCGATCGGGGTAGCGTCTGCTGCGGCCCGTGGGAGCGGTGTCGCCTGACTACCGGCCCCATCGGCTGCTCGTGGGCGTTGGCCATGAAGCACTCTTGGGGTGGGTGGTGGCTCCCAGGCTCGAGTAAAAAGTGTCAGAGAGGTGCAGGTCGTCGGCGATCCAGTGTGTATGGATTGCGGGACATAGTCCATCATCCCCACGAACTCACTATTCATGGGGGGTGGGCTTAGTGTCGACCAGGGGGCGCTCGCATTTGCTGCGCCACGAGTCGGTTGGCTGTTGCGGCCGCGTTGGTCATCCCACAATGGCCATGCCGGCTGCAGTCCTAGTGCAGGCAGGGATGACAAAGGTAAAGGGTGGTCGCCTTTGGGCGAGAGGTGACATTTGCCACCGTGGCGAACAGGTGCGGAGGCCGTCTTTAGGATGGCCGCGAGCCTAAGAAGGTCTGAGCTGGCGTCGGAGTTCGGCGTAGCCCGATCAGGGTCCCGTGGTCCACGGGCGCTACTGTCTCGGGGTCAAGGGTGCTATGGCCCTGTGGTAGCACTTGCTGGTGCCGAGGGATCCTTGGGTCCCGAGGGGCCCAGCGCACTAGTCGTCGAGATGGCCTCTACGGGCGGGATGAAGTTGAGGCTCCCGAACGAATGCTGCATGCTGGGCGGCGGCGTTCTGGCGGCGGTCGGCATAGTCGCGATGCCCGTCAGGAGAAAGGCCCAGTCGGGTCCTAGAATCGGATGCGAAGGGTGCCTAGGGTGGAAAAATAACGTGGGGCGAACCATCGGAGCTCTTGAAAAATCAGTCGTGACACACCAAGGCCCCCCTACAGCGACGGCAGCCGGTGTTTGGGGAACATTGACAAGTACATTTATCTAGATTGCGTCGCGTCGGCTCAATGGCTTTGCTCGGGTGGACACAGGAAGTATACTAGACCAGGCAGGAAGAACCCTATATATCCGATTTGTAAGGGGGTCATGTTGCTTGAGCTCTTGTTTGTGGGTGGGGTGTACCAACATGTCACGAGAGAGAGAGAGAAGTCGGAGCTCTGGTCTCACGAGTAAATTGAATCTGAGTGCGATGCAGGCGGCCGGTTCCGCTCTTGGGAGTGGCGTTGCGCTCCCGGGCATCATCGCGGCGCCCTCGGACAAAGCGTAACTTCTCGGGAGGCGCCATGCTCGGGCGGTCGCGGCATCTCTTGGCGTTACGAGGATGCTCTCGGGCGAAGTGAGGGGCTCTTGCGGGAGGGAATGGTGCTCTTCCTTGGGCCATTTCAGAACTTGGGCCTTTCCCCATGTATGGGTTGTGTTTGCGTTTTTTGAGGGTGGCCCAGGAGGGCGCTATTTTTTGCTCGAACCCCGTCACATATCTATCTTACTCATTTTGCTAAGTCCAACAATGGATCTTAGGAGAATCATGTCATCTTGAATCTAACCAAGATATAGGTGGAAGTGCATAAAGTAGATGTTGCTTTTCTCTCTTTTTTAAGCTTTCCTTTTCCTTTTTTAGGGACCATGGCTAATTACTTGCATTTTTTCTCTTTTTTTTTCCATGGGAGTATCATTAGCTTTGTAGGAGAAGTATGCTTTCATATGAATAAGTCAACTAAACTAATATGGTGGAAGTTCTTCCAATGTGGAAGTAACTCTTGATTTATAAAAGCATGACACAATTCTTCTCTACCTATATCTCAAAGCTTGACAAAACTCATAGTAAGACAAATAGCTTTTGGTGGGTGTCTATGATTGACTAAACAAATTTAGGCTTTGGTAGATGATTCTTTTCATATATGAGAGATCATAAGAGTCATGGTTTTTGAACATTTAAAAAGTAAATTCTTTTAAGTTCATGATTGGAGGAAAAGATAAACTCTATGTGTCATAGCTGTATCTCAAATCTCATGGGTAGATCATCCTATTTAGTGGTAAGATCATGGGTGAAAGTACTAGGCTAAGACTAGAACTTATACAACTCAACATGGAGAAATTATTATTCGATCTAAGAGCACTTGTATATGTAGTTTTTCAATAAGAAAGATAGCATTGATCATTTTTTGCATGCAATTTCTGCATAAATATAATGTCTTTGGCATGTACACTTTATTGGACAAGATGGGCTTGAAGGTGTCAAGTTGGCCATCGGGTACGACCTAGGGACCCTTGGGGGCTCGGTGGCATGAAGTCTGGCGCTCATATGTTGCACTTTTCGTGAAATTACTAAGTTTGGAGGTAAGTCACGATCGGGGACTTGTTCTCCCCCCACACTAATACAGTACTCTTTTCTTTTTATTCGAACATGTGAAATAACAAACCCCAAGCGGTGGAGAAACACCCGGTGGGCAAAAAATATAATTAAAATTCAAACTCAAATATGGACTTAACAAATTGGACTTGAACCTAATTGTATCTAAACTTCGATGAAACAAAATCTAATCAACCAATCAAATAACTTCCAAAATAAAATCAAATAACTTCCTAAATAAACTATGTAACTCATACATCTTGACCACACATTCTAGGGACGACAGGGGCCTCATAGAGGTCCACAAACACATTAACTGAAGCTTGAGCCCCTTAATCTTAGTAGGGCACCCTTTGTGTAACGCCTCCACCTTGTCCTCCATTGTCCCCGCTTTACATAGCTCACGCTCTGCCAAACTATCCTCCAACTTCTTGTACTTAGCCCCGAGTCTACCGGCTTGGCCCTCGAGGCTCTCCACCGTCTCATCATCATCACCATGCTCCATCTCCCGGGCACCCGGTTGGTGGAGTAAGGTGGCGATGCATAGAGGAAGCCGATAGAGATCCATTAGTGGCCTTCATGTTGGAAGGCGTCGGGCGACAAACCAACATTCTCGGCGGCCCGGAGAAAGCGAGGGGAAACAACCGCTTTTCCTCGAAGGAAAAGTCACGGTTTGCACAATAATGCAATGGCCTCGAAGGGGGCTCATTGCCATCATCGACATATCCCGGCGGTCCAAAGAGTGCGCATCTGTTGGAATATTTAATTTAGAGTACAAATAGCGAGATTTAAATACTTTATTACATTGCCAACAAGGCGGAATCACACTCACACACACATACGGAAAAGCATAAGGTAGGTAGAGCGGATCGACCGTCATCCCGCTAGCGCGTAGCACGAGGCGCCTACTCCTCCCTCGTCATCCTCGTCGGAGTCTCTCACTCGATGTTCTCCCGATCCACAATGTATCGGTACAATTTATCTTGGCCACTAATCCCCACCCATAGATGAAGCTTGCTATAGTGGTATGTGGATGCAAGGGTAATCAAGCGATTCTAGCGAGGCTACGGGTTTCCTATGCATTAACATGATTAAATAGTATTTGTCAAGTTTTAACCCATTTATACCCATAAGCCTCCCATCCATCCCATTCATATCCATCCACATGTCACACCACACTCTCACTCAAGGCGGTGAGGAAGACTCCCGCTCATCACGCCTCAACGGCCCCAGGCCGGAAAACCGCACCAGGGGGAAGAGAAGAAAAAATGGACTCCACTCACTAATCATGTGAGCGTAAATCATAGGAATGTCCATGACCGCGGACACGGCTACTCGTATAGTCGATCAACTGCCGAGAGTGTTGTACACCGGAACCACAAGATCACCATCATCGGCGATCGCCTTTCGCCTGATTCAGAGCCAGAGCTAACAAGCCGTGCCACCCCTACCCGCTCGGCTCTGGGGCACCAGGAGTCCCCAACACTTGGCGAGGCGTGAGGCGTGGTCTGCCGGGATCGAGGCTCCACGTTGTCTCAAGAGGGGTGTGGGTCTCGACACCCGTACCTCCCTACACTATCACCCTAACCACCTAGTAGTAATGGCGGGGGGCGGCTAGCGCGTCAATCGTTTCCCACCCCGCCGAGCGAGTGGTGTATGCGGTAGGTCCTACGACACGGTTCTCAGGTACATCGATCCTTAGGGTGACCAAACAGGACATCTTCACCTTGGGACTCGGCGCCCGTGCCTCAACGGCACCTTCCGTTCAGAGGATTTGTACCACAAAGGCTCTCCTCCCACGGAACCTTCTCCCAACACATGTACCGCCCGGGTACTCCCATGCGGGAGCCCGGATCACACTCCCGGCAAGGCTCGCCCTCATGACTTGCCCGGGTCTGTCCGGTCGACTCAACCCTCACCACACCCACACCCAGACTCACGCCAAGACCTCTCCCAATACCCCGGTTTCCACGGCATCGGCACCATGTTGCCCTAGCCACTCGGTCATGAATGCGGCAATAGTAAAGATAATAGTAAGTGGTAGCATAAGATAATATGCTAGCAAAAGCTTGAGTCTAATCCTAGCGGCGGGTTGAGGGAGTTGGTTTGACAAGCATAAATTTGAATCAATCAATCCTACCATGCACCCTATCAATAGCAACAAGCAACAAACAATAGAGCACTAGCATTTCTAGTTATTGCATGTCTAAATAGAAGCTAAGAGGTTGGGTGGGGCCGTGGTTCCACGGGACTCGTCTCTTCAGAGTCCCGGTCCCTCGTAGTCTCCCTTCCCGGTCTGCTCCTCCGGAGTCTACCCGGGACATAACACCGCGTTTCGCGCGGCTTCTATAGAGGTGCACAAAAGCAACTGAAATCCCCCAAGAAGCCTCGGCACTCATGGATAAGCCTATGACCTAGGCTCATTTTTTAGAAAAATTTGGACAACTGGTTTCATATTTTTTAGTCAAAAATAGATTTTCTATGATTTTCCAAAGGTTTAAAACAAATCTGAAAAAAAGAAATTCATTTTTATTATTTCAGAAAATAGGTGACACGTGGCGGGTTAGGATTGGCTGGTTTCAAGCTGAGTCAGCGGCAGGTGGGCACAGTCAGCGGTCAGCGTGGACCGGGCTCGGGGCCCCAGTCTAGTGGGCGGATCGAGGGGCGGGTTGGGCCGGCCCGGCCCCGGTTGTGTCGGCCTGCAGTGCGGCCGCGTGGTGGCGCCCAGGCCTCCCACTTTGGGCCGTGGTGCCAGGCGCGGTCTATGGTGGACCCGGCCGGTGGTGCCATGAGCCTCTCACTCGGCTCGGTGGACCGCGTCCTTCTTCCCTCCCTCTCTCACGGCTCACCAAGAACCGGGTTCCACGGGACTCACGGGGGAGTCCCTCCCTTCTCCTTCCCTTTGCCGGGCGAGCGCCCCGTGGCCCGGCTTCGCTTCAGCGGCTTCTCGGTGGTTCTCTGGCCCAAGGCGGTTGGTTGGCTCCCCAAGGCCTCGGCTCACCGTGCAACCATGGGCAAAAAGGGGTGACTTGGTCCCATGGGTGATCGGCAGTGGCCTTTGTGTATGCCGAGTCGCGATGGCCAGCGGAACCGTGGCGATGCTTCGCGTGGGTGCCGCGTGTCGTCGGCGGTGTAGGGGGCTCGTGGCAGCCTCGAACCTGACTGCCTTGTGCTTTCGAGCCCGCGGTGAAGGTGCATTCGGGCGCGGCCACGCCATCGGCGCCGGTGGAACTACGGTGGTTGGCGGCGCTAAGCGCCGGGAGTGAAGTGGTGCAAAGAGCCCCTTTTTCCCAAGTGGGGAGTCGCGCATGATCGATCGGAGGTGGCGGCGGCGACCACCCGTCGCTGGCGAGTCAGCTCCGTAGCGTGAGTCTTGCGGTGGAGCTTCGCGGCGATGGCGCGGTGGAAAGGTGGGACGGGCCCGAGGTCGTCCAACCCCCGCGGTGTAAGCGGCTAGGTGCCGGTGGCGGCGGCGCTTCGCCCACCCATCGGATGCGCTGTGGTGGCTAACAGCGGTGGAGCAGGCTGCGCCAGCTGCGGCGCTACGGCCGTGGTGAGGCGCGGCGTGGCACGCCGGGGGCAGCGGCGACCGGTGAACCAGCGCTCGGTGAGTTCGTGCGCGTCGCCCGCGCGCAGCGTGCGTCGCGTGCGTGCGTCTTGGCGTGTCTTGCGCGTCTTGGCGTCGCGGTGCTCAGCGGCGTCGAGCCACCAGGCGGGGCTCGGCGGCAGCTCCGGAGAGTCGAGGTAAAACGCAGGCGCGGCGGCGAGAATTGCTCACCGTGATTATTGTCGGCGTAGAAGGGTAGTATGTGCGAGGCGCGCGGCCGTGGCAGTCGGCGCCCGTGCCGTGCAGCTTCTTCCCCAACGGTAGCATGTCGGGCGGCGTCGTCGTCCTCGCGCTCCGGCGTGGCGGCTCCGGCGTGCAGCAGCCTTCTTCCAGCGTCTCCCTTCGGCCCTCTCTGGCTTGAGTGTGGTGCGGCGGAATGCCACCAGTGGCGGCGGGGTACAGGGGAGGGGCTAGGGCACGGAGGTGCCTTACATTTCGCCCGGCGGCCATGGCGGCCGTGAACAGCGTGGGATGCAGCGGGGGAGTCGTGGAGGCAATCCGGCGCTTGGGAGCTAGGTTTTAGGGCTCGAGGGTGGTGTGCGCGGGGCTCGGTCGTCTCCAATTTGGGCGGCGGCCGGTTGGGATTGGGAGTCATGCTCCTAGTGCCGTCAGTGAGCTGGAGCATCTCATCAGAGAGGGACTAGCTTCATCTTCTCATCCACCAGAGTGGGATTTGGAAGATCGGGCACTGGATATAGGTGGATGATGTTAGTAATCTTGTGTAATACGTTGCATAGCATGTTATTTCAGTTTGCATGCACACAAGGACCGACATGTGGTTTCCATGTGTGTAGGAGGTCACGCATGAGAATCACTCACCATGAACCTAGGCATGTAAGCCATGGCTGGCTACTGCGGCGCATGGGGATGGACGTGCGCACTCTGAGCAATCGTGGGCGCCGTGATTTGCAATGCTCTGCTCTATAATCCAATAAGTAGTGAATACAACAACAGAAAATGCTACCATTTTACAGAAGCACCAAATCTCTTGTGTCCAAGCGCTTGTGTTTGTTCTTGCCTTGTTCTTCCACTGTATTACTTGTGACCTCGCCGTCGGCGTCCACCGCCGTTCGGTGTCTGACAAGTGGCATCAGAGCTAGGGTGATCGAGCTCCGTGGCGGCCATGGCTTCACCGCCGCCGAAGGAACAAGAAGGAGAAGGGCGACGGTTCGGGCAACAAGACGCCACCACGCTCGCGCTCCCCACATCACTAATCTCGCCACGGTGATCACACCGTTCACACACCAGCGATGCACACCATCCGCGGGGGAGTCATCATCGGCGCATCATCCATGAGGGGAGCGGCTCTAGCAACTAGCCACGGCTCAAAGGCGGACCGACTACCATGGTGGTCTCTCCGTATGAAGCTGAAGCTCCAAACCGCACGAGGGCGAGTATTGCTCCCAGAGGACTGACCCTAGATCCTTCACTTCTTGGCTTCAATCTCCTTGCGCTTGTTGTCGATCACTATTGCACGGTTCACTAAGGCTTGGAAATTGGGGTAGGTGTTGTACATCAATTGCAGCTGAAGACCATCATACAAACCCTTCAGAAAGTGACGGTGCTTCTCACTGTCCTCAGCAACATCATTCGGGGCATAGCGTGATAGTTGAGCAAACATGTCCCGGTACTCTGCCATGGACATGGAACCTTGCTTTAGTGACCTGAATTCTTCCTGCTTCAGTTCCACCTCACCAGCTGGGATGTGGTAGGACCTGAAGTTGTCCCTGAATTCATGCCAGGTGATAGGAGGAAAGTCCTTGGGTCGAGCATACTGGTAGGACTCCCACCAGTCTTGGGCTGCTCCCCGAAGTTGCCCCTCGAAGGCGACAATACCTTCTCAAGGTCATCACACTAAGCTATGTTGAGTTGCTTCTCCACAACTCTTAACCAGTCATCAGCTTCCAGTGGGTTAGCGGCATGGTTGAATACCAGTGGACGGCCTTTCATGAATTCACCGTGCTTGCCCCTCACATGGACAGGCGGTGGTCCTCCTGCTGGTTCATTATTCATACGCTGAAGCATAGCCTGCATCAGATGTCCTTGCATCACCATCAATTGTTCCACGGTCATAGCTGGGGGCGGTGGCGGCGGATTCCAGGGAACACCACGTCCACGGACACGTCCACGACCACGATCACAGCCTCTGCCTTGACCATCAGCATCCATCTGGTGTCCAAAAACACACAAAAACACTTAATATAATTCCACTGAAACATCTCTTGTAAAATGGAAAAACAAAAGAGTGTAGATTTCTGGTGAGTTTCAGCAATAGCAGTTCAGAAAACTCATCATATCTCATCTTCCAGACATCATCTTCAGACATGATTGGTTGGAAATATTACAAAATTCTATACAACTTTCGTGTTGTACACTTTTTCTGAATCAGCCGTTTAATTACCCAGAAACAGCACACAACCCAAACTGTTCTGGAACATAAACTGTGCAGCAAACTGATATTTCTCAATTAATATCTCATGGAACAAAAATGATAAAACAGTTATTCTGGACTTTTTGGAAAGCTACATAAGTCTACTTTCCAGCATAAATTTTTCAGAATTTTTGGACATATAGAATAGGAGATATCATCACATTTTTACAGACTGCTCCAGATTTCAGCATAACAGAATCATAACCAAACTGAACCAACGACATCAAGCATGCTCTAAATTTTTAAATCCATAACTATGAGATGTGCGGACAGGCCCACAGTATCCCATCAATCAACCAAAGATCCAAATCATAAAGGTTCACAAATACAACCAACTAAGCAAATAAAGTTCACAACTCACAAAAGACTAAAAGACTCGCACTAATGATGTTCTATAGATACTAAGAACATCCAAACTCTATCGGGTTGAGTTGGTAACAGTGATCTTCGCAGGTGACATGCCCTATTGGACCCTCAGGTCATCCACCGTCTGTTGCAGACGCCGAATGGTCTTCTGATCCTCACGTAGGTCGATGTGGATCATCTCATTGGCATACTTCAATGCATTCATGTGCTCCACTGTGGCCTTCAAGGTGGCCTCCTCACCTTCGGGATCCCGAACCACCCACTCACCTGCTTCATGATCGTGGCGGGGAAGAAATCTGTACCTGTCTCCTAGCATATCGCCATACCGACGACCACAGTAGTGAGTGCAGGCTGCCTCAGCTGCATCCTCCATACTGTCAAACACATCCCTACGCTGAATGGTGGGTGTGTGGACAGTCTCCAACTTCTTTCCACTGTGGTCCATGTTCCACACGATCACTGACAGCTCTGTAGAGTAGAACGTGCCCTCGAGCGGATGCTTACGCTCGGTGCATACGTACTTGATTTCTGCACCCAAGTCGGGGTAGTACTGGTGTAGTGTCTCCTCCAGCAAGTTGTGGAAGTGGGCAGTGTCAGACACCTCCATGTAGTGGTAGAACAAAGTCCCGCTAATCTCCTCAGGAGCAGCAGGAGCCGGGGTAGGTGCTGGTGCAACCGCTGGCGCTGAAGCTAGTGCAGAGCTGACGCAGAGGCGGGAGCTGGCGCCGGTGCAGGAATTGGTGCAGGTGAAAGAGCCACTATAGGAGTAGGCCACTCCTCCTCGTCCTCCTCGGTGATGTCCTCCAACACAACCTCTGGATCCTCCATCATAGGATCCTCCTGGTCATCGGGGATGACCACTACCTCTGGAGCTGCCTGGGGTGCTGGCGTCGCCTGGTGTGCCTAAGTAGCCTGAGATACCTCAGTCTTAGGAGTCGCCTGCGGTGCTGGTGGTGCATGTGGTGCAGTCTGGGACGAGGCGGGGATGAACATGGTGCGGTATGTCGAAGAGTTGAGGCGGACAGACCAGCGAGGCGGCGACATCTATAATTTTTTTAATTAAGATATAGTAAGAAACAACATTTTAACAACATAATTAGGTAAAGTAGCATAAGCGTTTTCATAAAATAATAAGAACAAGATAATAAGCATAATAATAAATAAAGTTAGACCTCAAATACGATAATCTCTACCTAGGCTTACGTCCTACATTCAACACGGCTCGATACCAATTTGTCACACCCAATTTCAAAGAAGAAATCGAATGCATAAACTTACATGTGCCCGGAGATCAATCTCACACATAACCCACAAATTACATAAGTATCATCACAAAGGTCTATTACATCACGATAGTTAAACCACTTACAATAAACATAGTCTGAGCATATCAATACAAATATAACTAGTCTTTATGGACTTCCACTCCACAGGGAAAGGTTGACTGGTTGACAACACGCCTAGTAGTCCTCAGGGAAGTATTCATAGTACCCATCTGTTACCCATCCGGGATTTTCCAAAATTGAAAGTAAAGCAAGCGTAAGTACTCCTCGTACTTAGCTAGTATAGCACAGGGTTAATGAGGCTCAAAAGGCTGATACAGGTTATACAGCAGTTAGCTTTTAGGATTATCAGTTTTAGCTGTGGTGAAGCATCAAGTTGAACCCTTCTCCCATTATTACACATGATCAGGTAAGCATGATTAATGATTAGCATAAATAGTCATTAACAGTAAACATCATCATTTATTCTATAAGGGTCCAAGGCCGCTCATGACCGAGAGCATGGCTGATATATCAATTTTTAACACACTCTGCTGAGGTTGTACACTTTCACCATGAGCCATGATTTACCCCTTTGCCCGAGGCGGCCAACCTCTTGACCCACTTCTGAGGAGGGTCGGCAGGATTCACTATGAAGTCTTTTAAAGGTTCGTCTAACAAGTTAGGGCCGCTAGAGCGTGGCCTACGAATGTAGAGCCCCCTTCCTTATGGTTTAATGACACACAGCCTGCACACATAGGGACAGAGGCCGCACTACACCCAACCCGGTTACACCATTGAATTAGCGCACTTTCGCTAACCATTAACAAGTTAGAAAAGGTTCTCATACTTGTCGGCGTCAAGAATGAACACCGATGAGTAATCAAAACAAGAGCGCACTTATCCTCCGGATGGTTTCCCAAGTGGACACAACGATGTATGCTAGTTCGAGCAAATCACCCTACGTCCAGTGTGAGAGGGGTCGTGTTGCTCGGGAGCTTGTATGGGGCAGTACAAGAGGGGTCGAGAGAGGGAGAGTCTCCCAGGATTCTAAGGAGGAGAGGAGAAAAACTAGGTTCGTGGTGAGTTTGTATCATATGTGGAGTAAGAGTAAAGCGAGGGCCGCCCCATATTCATGCGCCCAAGTCCTCCCTTTTATAGTTGAAGGGAGGCTCACAGAGAGGGGCTAAACTGCGTGGAGGTCAAGAAAGCTTAAGGAGCAAGACTTCAGTGGGTTCTGGTGGAGGCCGTAGATACTATTGCAGTCGTCATCTTCTCTTCCCTGAGGATCTTCCCTTTGACACCGTATCCCATATTGCGCATAGGTCTATACTCGTAGGTGCTGGGGTAGATGTGTAGACGGTAGACATTGCAGGCCGAAAAGGTGAGTATACGGATGTAGAGGTACAGGCCGCAGCGGGGCAAGGCGAGCAGCGGCGATCTCAGGGGCGTTCGGTCCCCCCTACGGATAGTTGTCGGCGCTGCCACCGTATTTGTATGGTGGCCATGGTGTTGGTACGTCCACCGTGGCTTTCCTTGTGCTCCCTACGCCGCCAGTGCGACTGTTCGAGGGGGAGCGTGAGACCCGGCGCCGATGGTGGAGGCCCGAGCGAATGGACGCCCTCCGTACCAGAACGGAGTGGGGAAGGCAGCGCCGCAGACGCTAGGGTAGAAGCGTGGGAGCAACGCAAGTTCCGTTGGTCACTTTAGGGTTTCGCCTTCTACTGTTCAGGAGTGGGGATGATGGGGGCAGCGTGGCCTGTGCTTTCCGCAGGATCGTACATGTACAGTAGTGGGCGTGCGTGCCGTTCGCATGATGGTTCAAAGTGTGAGGCCTCGACCCTCGTTCGTAAGGAAGGGTTGGCCTCCGACCCCTTTCAACGGGTAGGGGTCGGGCGAATCGGAAGTCCCCCCAGGGGTCGAGATCACGAAGCGGCACGTCCGCCCAAGAAGACACCGGGGCCCATCGTGCTTGGGCCGCGAGTTTTGGAGCTTCGTCCATCACTGGGCCAAGCAGGCACTTGCGTCTTTGGTTATTTGGGCCGGGCCGCAAGCACGTGGATCTCAATACGGCGTTGTTTTAGCATTGGATCGGTATTTGCGTTTAGGCCTTTGAGAGGCCGTGGTTTTAACCCTCGACAATACTTAACTAAAGCCAGAGCCATATAGCCCTCATGGTTGTACTGTAAATCCCGGATTGTCGCTCACAGATAAGTCGTTATAGAGAGGAAGCTAGCACATCAACCACAGTGCACTAGTCCCCTATGAGCAGAATAATAAAAGCAAGTTTTATGGTTTAAGCACACCCCATCAATCAAGTTACGAGATCATGGTAATCATAGAGCACTAGCATTTCTATTTAATGCATCATATCCCACGGGAGTCAAGGAACAGGAATTCAAAGCTACATTATAATCTCTACGGTTGCCAAGGTGGACACATGCATATGATTAAGTGATTAGGGTGTATGGGAGTCATGGAGATCCCATGATATACTTGCCTTGCTCAACAAATTCATGCTGGTCCTTCTGGTCATCGAAGTAAAGATCCTGGTCGCCACCCAACTGCTCACCGTCTGTACGCGATACACCGCAATAGCCACACACATTCACCATTGCATCCATACACAAGCAAACAAACTCTATATTAGAACAGTACACCAGCAGTAAAAGAATAAAGTAAAATGTTTATAAAACAAATCTATGTCTCGCTACGAACACGTCAACGCGAAGATCATGAAAATCGGAGCTAAAACGCGAAAGTTATGCTCTAAACAAGTTCTCTAAAGCACTCTAATTAATTTAATCTAACCTCAAAATTAAACAGTGGTAAACTTGACTAATAGTACTACTAACATGTAGAGAATTTAATTATGAACCTAACGCAACTTGAACGGAGTTAAAATGACCATTTTAAAAACAAAACAGTGTAGTGGCAAAAACTATAAATTGACAGAACTTAATTTTGAATTAAATAAATAAAAATCAGAAGTATGAATTCTGGTCAGGGCTGCGGTCACAAGTTCTAAAACAACCGAGGGGCTCTTTAGCAAGATGAACGGTGAAAGGGTATGGGTGAATACTGGCCATTGGATCTTGGATCAACGGCTCAAAATAGATGGGGAAAAGCAAGAAGTGATGGCTGGCCAGAATAGGGAGACAAGCACGGCGGTTCTCCATGGCCGACGACGAGGAGCTCGCCGGAGTTCGTGTTCGCAGCGATTGGATGCTCCGTTCGACGAACCAATTTCATCGGGTGAAAGAGGAGAACGAGGCGAACATGATCCCGTGCCAAGCACAGCCAGGAAACCTCGCGCAGGCGTGCGCCATGAACAGCGACGAACACAGCTCACTGGCATGCACGGCAACAGCTCTAGAGTGCTCGGTTTCAAATGAAAATGATATGAGAAAGAAGAGGAAGGGATGGGGATCTCACTAAGGTGCTCGCTGTGGTCGGAGACAGGACGAACGGAGAGCACGACCGGCAATGGCGGACGGCGGATCTGCAAGTTCGGCGGCGATTAGCGACGGTGTCAAGGGAAAAATGGACAGGAGAATGGAACCGGTGACTTCTCAAGGACGAGGCGAAGCACGGCGTCGGGCTTACGGAGGTGAAGCAGCCCTCGACGACGAATGCAACGACGGCGGCGTTTCGTTGCTCGAGCGGCTGCACGATTGCTTTGGTGCAAGGAAAATGAGAAAGGAAAGGAAGAGTAGAGGCGGCGCTGCACTATATGAGCGTGGGCACTGCAGCGTCGCGGAGATCGTGGGAGCGGGGCAAGCGACGGCTGCGCAGCGAAGGCTAGCGCATGCGTGTGCGTGGAAACCGGCTGGAGATTGGAGAAGAAGGGCGCCGACAGGTGGGGCCGCTTCGTCATAGAGAGAGAGGGAGGAAGCAAGAGGAGGAGAGCAGGCCGGCAACCTTGGGCCCAAAGGCTGAAAGGAGGAGAGGGATAATAGAAATATTTTTCCATTTTATGAAAACAGATTTCCAAATCCAAATTCAAATCAAACTTGAATTCTTTGGAACTTTGACAAACCACACAACCAAAATAAATGCAGCAGCATGGATGCATCAACATGTATAAAACTTATATTTCATTTTAATTCCACAAAATTTATTGTTTCCTATATTTGAATGCTCACACATTTGCATAATTAATTCCAATTTAATCTATTTTAAGAAAATGCAAAATTTGGGTGTTACATTCTCGATCCATCATCAGATGGTTCCTGTTCTATCGGGGCTTGCTGTTGTTCTTCTTCGTGCGCAACATCAGTTTCCATTGGTTCATGAAGAACAGGCTCCTCATGTCACTCGGTGCTGCCATGGGAGAATCAACAATAGGTGCTGTCACTACAATTTCTTGCACTATTAGTGCAGCAGGAACAGGTAGCGAGAAAAACGGTTCCTCAACCATTGGAGTGGGTGCAAATACCCGCTTCTCCTCAAGATCAATCTTTTGTGCCTCCTTGCTCCCCCTGATCAACTCATCATCCAAGAACACATCGTCTCTTGTGTCTATAAACTTCGTATATCTATCTGAGCAGTAGAAATGAAAACCTTTTAACTTTTTAGGACAACCAATGAAATGGCAACTCACTGTTTGGGATCCAGTTTCCCAATGTTCGGGTTAAACACTTTGACCTTAGTAGGGCTCTCCCACACACGCAAGTGATTTAGTGAGGTCTGTCCACAACTCATACAGTGTTTTAGCCACCAACTTACTTGGTACTCTGTTTAGAATGTGAATGGCAGTTTTCAACGCCTCCTTCCACAGACTCAGTGGTAGAATTGAATAACTCATCATGTTGTGCACCATATCCATCAAGGTACGGTTGTGCCTTTCAGCCACTCCATTTTGCTAAGGCTCCTCCGGTGTAGGGTACTGAGCAATTATGTCATTTTCCTGCAAGAACCTTGCAAATGGACCAGGAATTTGGCCATATGGGGTTTGTTGCCCATAATACTCTCCACCATGATTGGATAGAACTATTTTAATTTTTAAGTTGTGTTGATTTTCGCCTTAAAGTTCTTGAATTTATCTAATGCTTCCAATCTTTATTTAACTGGATAAATGTAGCCATAACGAGAGTAATCGTCTGTGAACATTATAAACGAGTCATAACCATCCACACTTTTCACAGGAAACGACGCACATATATCAGTGTGGATTATCTCCAAGATTCCTACGCTTCATTTGGCACCTTTCTTGATTTGCTTTACATACTTTCCTTTAATGCAATCTATGCACTGTTCTAAATCTGAGAACTCTAATGGAGGAAGAATCTCATTCTTTACTAATCTTTCTATTCTCTCCCTCGAAATATGGCCTAAACGACAGTGCCATAATGTTGACGATGCATTTTATGTTCTCTTTAAGCTTTCTACTCGCCTTGTTTGACAAGGATTCATGCTTGTTCACATTCGCATCACTGACAACATTCACATTATTGCAAAGAGATAACAAGTAAAGATCTTGCTTAAAGGCAAGGCCAACACATTCATTATTAAAAATATTTGACACTTGCCATCTCCAAATGGCAACCATAACTGTCTTTTATCCAAATGTGAAACACTAATCAAGTTTCTATGCAATGATGGAATGAATAGGACATTTCTAAGCAATAAAGTAAAGCCATCGGAAAGCTATAGAGGAAGATCACCAACAGCTTCAACATCAGCTCGAATTCCATTGGTGACTCTAACCCATATTTCGCTTCTTTGCATGGTCCTTATCGAACGGAATCCCTTTGTTTGCCATGATCATCTTGAGGAAGTCAGGGCAATCCTTCTTGAAGTGACCCTTCTTCAAGTAGTGGATGCACTGATCAGGGTCCACAGCCCTTTGTTGTTGTTGTTGTTGTTGCCATTGCTGTGGCCAATACTGCATTGGCTTCTTTCCTTGTGCCTTTGAGGAGCTAGGATCGCCATTGTCTTTCTTGTCCTTCACATAGTTGACTAAACCACCATGTGAAGCCTTAATCCTATCCTCCTCTTGGACACACGTAGCTATGAGCTTCTCCAATGTCCATTCCTCAGGGTTGCCATTGTAGATGACCTCAAAGGTCTCAAACTCCTTTGGCAAGGAAACAAAAATCAGATGAATAAGAATTTCCATAAGATAGCCAAATCTTTATCCATTGGTTTAAGTTTTGATGCCAAGGTGTTCAACTTTAAGATGTGGTCTCTAACACCACCACCAGTATACTATGCAGTTATGAGTTGCTTGATCACCTGAGTAGCATGTCTTTGAGGAGCTAGTAAACTGACTCTTTAACCTTCATAGAATCTCAGTGACCATGTCACAATCTAGAATTGAGTTCAGGATAGCGAGATCAACCACATTCTTGACAACAGCACATTGCTTCTTGTTGGTCTTTTCCCACTTAATATCATGTTTCATCTTTTCAGGAGCAAAGTCCCTCTGTTTCTTTTGCCAATCGACATCACTCTCACTTTGCTCTCTCACAAGCTCCTGGGGCTCTGTGGGACGAGGGTCAGTGAGCATCCAGTCTACCTCAGCCATCACAAGGGCCAGGTCAACTTTGTTTCGCCACTCAGTGTGGTTATCCCCTTTGAGAAGCGGGATATCCTTGAACATGTTCATCAATATGGAGCCTGAAAACATAGTTCAAAAAATAGTGAGAACAGTGTAAAACAAAATAAATGAATTGCTTTTTATGCATTATAACTAAATTACCATTGGGCAGAAATAGGAATAGTGCATAAACCATCAATTGAAACTATTATAATATTGCTATTTATCAATGCTGGCCAGCAAAATAACAACATTATAATCACTGAAAATCAAATCCATTTTTTAAAATTAAATTCTCCCATTGGTTTGAATTTAACAATGAAAATAACAATTAAAATTACGTAGCGGAATCATGAAGAATAATCTCAAAATTAATAAACTCAGAAGCATTTTAGGTACTTTATAAATCTCTTAAATATTAACATGTTGGTGAAAATTTTTTAGAAACTTCAATTCAAATTTCATCTAGGTTCACCAAAAAAAAAAACCTCTGAAATTAATATAACAAAACTGAACTGTACAGTGCATTTTGGCCTGTAGGCCTGCTGCTGTGTGCGCGCCAGCAGCCCAGCCTGGCCCACGCGCAGTGCTCCCCCAGGATGTCGCAAATCGCCCAGCCGCAAAGCATGCCACACGCTTCAGCGCTGTTACAGCCCGGCGGCAGCCCACTGCTGCGCCCCGCACCTAGGCCACAACATGGGCCTGGGCCGGGAAAATAGCCCCGGGCTGTCTACCCCCACCGGCCTACATTGCCAATAGCCAATCTCGGCCATCGATTTTGATGCAACGGCTGTGTACGGTTTTCAGAGGAACAAAATCAGGGGCAGCCTAGAACCCTAACCCTAAGATTCATTTGCCACTTCTCTTCCTCTCTGCTGTCGCCGACAACGCCCGGCGGTGGCCTCCTAGCAGCTCGCCGGTCGGCTGTGCGAGGGAAACGCCGCCGAGCACAAGCCCGCCCGGCCGCTCCCCTGCCATCTTTCTTGCTTTCCCTCCTCTCTCTGCCACAGTGGTGCAGCAACGACCTCTAGTGTCCTAGAGCCGGCCGGAGAGGAAATGGTGGTGCCGCCGCGCGGCCTCTCGCCGGGCGCGCGCTTGCTCACACTGGCCTTGCCGCCATCAAGGTGCCGCGGGGTAGTGCCCGGCCAACGGTGGCACCGAGGCATGACCTCCAAATGAGCAGCGGCTCTGTGTGGACCGCACCCCCGTGAGCGGGTGGCGCGTCCCCTCGTCCCCAAGACGGTGGCGGTCATGATGGTGAGGTAAGGGCCAAGTGAGTTCCTTCTCCTCCCCATCCATGTTATAGCTGGGGTTAGGCTTTACAGTTCATGAGATCTGAATCAAATTTGAATTCCTCTCCTTCTAAACTCTTTCCCAAGCCAGATCTACTAACTAGTAGGCTAACTAATACCATTGTTGTAATCATAATTGAGTCCAAAGAGTAGATCCAAAGAGGGGTAAACCAGTTTGCAGTGAAGTAAATAAGGGTTACTATACATGTAGCTACTAGATCTGAGCGAGAGAGGGGTCTAGGGTTCATTACCAAACGAGATCTGATGGAGCAGTTGCAACGGTGGTGGCCGGTGGTGCAGTGGAGGTGGACTCCATGTTCTCATGGTCGCCGGCGGCTTAGGATCATTGGTGACTGCCTGGGGAGGATACAAGGGCTTCGTTATGCGGTGGTGGTGACGGCCCCCCTGCGTGGTCCAAAGTGCGGCGATGAGGAACGCGTGGCGGTGGAGCTTCCCTTCACTGGCTATGCCCCCTCTGATCGGATTAGGGTTTATCAGTGGGAGTGCGGCACGCGGTGAACTTCGTACTGTGAGCCGCCGGCCCCCACCTCTATTTATTTGCGCAGTGCGACAGGGGCCCACCAGCCATGTATTGGGCTAGGCGCCCCTGATCAAGGCGCGAGTTCATGGCCCGTTGGCTGTTGGGCCAAACGGTGAAGGAGATCAACCTAACAGCTTGCTCTAGTGGGACACATTTTCTAAGGAGTCCATCTGTGCAGACTCTATACAAATATGGTCCATCCCATAAATGTGTTTTACTTTGGTAAATTAGCCTTTTTCCTATCTTCTCTCGGTGGGACATAACCGATGACTACGAAATTTACTATGTTAGCATACCATGGGTTGGTATGTGTCACTACAAGCAAAGTATCATCACGAAGAAAGTCATTTATAGGAAGGCTATCATCATTATTGAATTGCAAATGAGACAGATGTCACTATTGTTTAAGAGGTTACGGATGCTAGGGGCAACCACCATGTTCTTGTCCTCGGTATTCACATGCTAGAGCATCAAAGTGGTGATGGTGTTCATGAACCATGGATAAAGGGCACCTCTGGTAACACCACTACCAATCGCCACTTGAGTCATCGGGACCGACGTGGGCGATGGCAGTGAGTAGCTATACTCCAGGGTCTACGGGATTAATGCGAACTCTAGTAGCAAGGTGTCGGATTGGGCCATGATGAACTCCACCAACATGATGAAGGGTAGAAAACAGTCCACGAGCAATGTGAGATGGTAAGTTGATGTTGATTCGTGCCACAGTGCCTATTGGGGATGAATTAGAGACATGCAACATTCTCCTTTTCTTGTTTTGTAGAGCAACAATGCTGACAACAAATTGAGAATGTAAACCAAAGATTTGGGAAGAACTGTCTATCATTCATCTGTAAGGGGGATTCTACACATTTAAAAGGGTATCTCCAAGAGAGACAACCATTCACCAAAGGACAATTGCCTAGGTCATGATTAACTGCTATGCCTAATCCTAATCCTAATTGCTTGTACATCATCGTACAAACATCCGTAAGCATGGGATCAATAGTGATGGGTTGCCTATTGGCATGCAGGCACCATTTCACAACAAGTCAAACAACTAAATATAGGAGCTAAGCTGAGCTGGACTATGAAACACTACATGCTTGTGAAGGCCATGCAATATTAGTCTGGGATTTGGAGAGAATGCTGACGGTGTGGTAATGAAGGTGGAGACGAAGAAGATGTGAACTCAACAACACAACCTAAGCACAACGTGAACATGGTGTAACACTTGATTTGGTGTGCGATATTTTTTGTTCTATCCATTTCCTTTTATTTGGAAAGTAAAGCAACGCAACATCGATCATGGCACACACGTCACAGGAAAACAACACGTCCATCAAAACTTTCCATGATGACCTCCATGTCCGCATGATGTTGAGGCTCATGGCTAAGCAATACCCATGCCATGCCCTCCTATGTGTGCAGCGTCTACAACCAAAGCTTGCATGCATGTTTGATGAAAACGAACATACAATCCTAATTAAGAAGATTCATAGTAACATGCAAGAGTGAAGGTTCTCTTGTCACCATTATCTTGTTGCCTAGGCTTCTTCTCTTTTATTTGTAACATGACATGGTCACAATAGATTGAAAGGCTTGGATAAGCATCTCAACTTTCCTCTTTTGAGCATGACCCAACTTTTCCACTTTCTTTCGAAGAGCATAGTCAAGCATCCACTCCTCATCGACCCTCCTTTCATCCACCAACTGATGTTTGAGATCAATCTTCTCTGGCTCCATGTCACCACCACAGTCGAGGCGGCTGAACATGACGTACTTCATCCACTCCACTTCCTCTAAGGAGAGATCATTGTTGGTCATACCCCAGGTCACCGTCGGCAATGCGGACCTAACGCGTATCTCAATGAAGTTTCCACGGCCACCGCCACCATAGTTGGGCTTACAAAATGGTAAGGTGCCTTAAGCTTCATATATGCTATGCTGCATCTTGAAGAGCCCCTTCGCTCTGCCATGAAAGCCGCCTAGAGGGGGCATGAGTGCCATGCAAGCATGGCCCTTGAAGGAGCAGTATGTGTACGTGAACAGTGCATCAGCCCAATGGCCCTATGCCCCTTCATGATGGAGGAGCATGTGGCCTTGGCTAGCAGGTCGGTGCACATGTAGTCATACACGTACCACTCCTTCAAGGGCCATGCCTGCGCGGATCCATGCCACCCCTAGGTAGCTTCATGGTGGAGCAGAAGCGGCTCATCAAGGTGTAGTAGAGCATGAAGCTCAAGGGTGCCTCATCATTCTACAAGTTTGGCTAAGGCAATGGCGGCCATGGTTGTGAAGATATAGGTTGGGGCCATCATGCCGACGGTGACCTTGAACATGACAAGTAGCGATCTCTCCTTAAAGGAAGCGGCACAGATAGAGTACGCCGTGTTCGGTTACCTAAGCTGCGGTGGTGGCGGCGCAGAGGCAGATAAGGTTGATTTTAAAAATATAAAAGGAATGCCAATACAGAGTGGATGGTCGACTACGCTCTTCAGAAGGAAATGAAGAAGTTGGCTCATGCTCAGTAGACAAAAGTTTAGATGCTTGTCTAGGCCTTTGAATTTGTGTTGACACCGTCACACGATAATGGTGACAAGAGAAGCTTCACTTTTGCATGTTACTAGAAATCTTTCACTGTGTTAATTAGGATTGTATGTTTCCTTATTCTGTTAGAGCATGCGCATAAGCTCCAGCTTGTGGACAATGTGCATAGAAGAGGCCATGGCATGGGTATCACTCCACCATGAGGCTAAGCATCATGCGGACATGGAGAGCACCATGGAAAGTGGGGATGGATACGCCGTTTTCCAACGACATGCTTAGTCAAATTAGACATGGAGTCTGGTTTGGTTATTGAACTAAAAGTTACTTGTGTAGACATTGGTTATTTTTGTCTGACTAACCCCTGTAGAGAATTCCTAAATTTAATTTGGATGAGTCCTCTCACAGTAGAGATGAATCAAGGTATATGATGAACTCTTATTACTTTGCACAAGGAAGATCGGTTCATTCTTCATGGAGGGAAGAACTGTAAGTATCAAAGATTATCCATCTGATCATTTGCTGCAAGTTATCTTTACCTTGAACCATGCTAGAATACGGTAAACAAATGCAAAACATAATAAACAAAATCCATGCTAAGGTTCGGTTATCTGATACAAAGGTAATTTTAAACTTTCAATTAATAACTAACTAAATATGTACAAAATTGGTTAAATTAACCATGTCCAATTTTAGTACTATTTTGAAATTTCTTCCTGCACGGTATTATGGTTGCTTTTGGTCCTTGTTCACAGTATATTCCCCTATTAGGTGTGCACAACCTCTGCTAGGCTCCAGGATGTGTCTGATTATACAAAAAGAAATGTGAGATGGAATTTTTTTAATCAATTCACTCACTAAAAATAGATATTATTCATTCACTAATTATGTGTAGAGAACAAACATTCAATCTGTTGCATTGGAGAGAACATGGCATCACACAGGAGGTGTGACTGCAGCTATTAGAATATTGGTTGGTTGCAGAACACACATCATTACCTTTATGAGCACTCCATTCACAGATTCAAACCCATTTCCTTGTCTACATGTGTAACTTGTAATTATTCCCTCCGTTCTAAATACAAATCAATAGGCGGTAGATTTCACATAACATAAAGGGAAGAGAAGAGGGTGAGGAGTACATGGGGTAGGAACATTCAGATCCACAGGCCCGCATATCAGATCCGAATACAAATTGACACAACATAAAGGGAAGAAAAGGGGAGTACATATTGGGTGCCTGACAAAGATCTGACGAATGGACCGATGAAGACGAAAGCACCTGTGTGCAGCAGAAGAACTGGAGTTCAGATGGCTGGACAGCGGAACTGAATTGAACTTTCTGTAGCTAGTGCTGAACCATAGGAAGGCAACAAAGATACCTGTTGAACACAACAAGACAAAGAAAATTGCTCTATTGCAGTTCACCTATTGTCAGTCAGCTGAACTGGAAAATACAGAACATTGAATTAATGCAGGGAATATGAAAGTGCATGAGATGATCCAACTGATGCCACCCATTCATTCAACTGAGGCAGCGTTTATTTGTTTTATTACTCATTGTATCACAAGTTCTCAACCTCAGACATTGAGTTGCGTGCTTGCATCTTTAACTGTTACAGCCTATTGGGTAGTTTCCCTCTAGCTATTTTCTTTTCCCTAACATTTCAAGTGCCATCCTTTGCTTTTTAGAAATAAGAAACCTATTATGAATTTTTCAAAAGAAAAACTGAATTCGGAGGTGGAGCTTGAGCAACCCAACCATCAGTCCTTACCTAGTTGAACTGGAACAAAGGCGCTTTTCTGACACATATATATTTTGATTCATATGGTAAATTAGCCCCCACTCTCTTGCTTGGATCTCCGCCACTGAGAACATGGCATGTGCAAGCATCAGAGAGGGATGATCCTCTCATCTCATGCAAATTTGCTGATACTTGTGAATTTGCTACAAGAAGGATGATGTTCCAGATTCTAGACTCAGTTGCCACATTCAGTTCAGTATAATGTTGTAGAGTATGGTTCTGTGATTAATCATTTGCTACGTAAGTACACATATATAGATTAACCCATATAAAGCCCTTCTTTCAATAACTTGGAGGAAATCAGTACAGTCCACTAAATGCATTCATCATGTATCCATGTACTCCCTCCATATAGGATTTAGAGGTCGTTTAGGACGCTAAAAGGACAGCATTTAGCATACCAAAGAGTGATTAATTAGAGTGCATCTTTACCTATTTGCCCTTATTAAATAGAGTCGTGCGTGCATCTTGGACAACAAATGTTCACAACTGGAGTGGCCAGTGTATCGCGTCCCAAGGCATGTGCCCACAGTTCGAATTCTCTCGTGGCGTTATATTTTTTACGCGGATTTTTCTTTCTTTGTATCTCGCTACTATTCTTTCTTTGCATCTTGCTGCATGCTTCTTCGTTCCTTTTTTTTATGCGATTTTGTATGTGACTGTTCTTTCTTTGCATCTTGCTTCTTCGGTTCACATTTTCATTACACGCTCAGTTGCTCTGAGCTTGGACTGCTTGGTCAATTTAAGTGCCTTGCATGGCTTGCTTGCTCAGTGGCTAGTTCATCAACTACTCCCTTGTTGCATGGCTTGCTTGCTTCTTCTTAGCTTGTTCATCTACGACATGGAGTCCGGGGCAATCTCTTCCGCCTCGACTGAGTCCGGCGCCATCTCCTGCGACACGATGGAGTCCGGCACCATCTCCTCCACATCGACGGCGAAGCCCATCGTCACCGCCTGTGAGGAGAGCGGTGAATCCATGGCCGCGAGGAATCGATGATGGCGAGCGGCGAGCCGAGCAGACGGGCCGCGAGCGAGAGGCGACCGGACGCGGCTATCTTGGGAACCAATAAGCATGCATGCGATGGTAAACGAAACGAGGTGCATGAGGCGCGGCGCGTGCGGCAAACAATGAGGCGGGGGCAGACACGTCCAGATTGATTCCAAATGCATAGAACGACTTCCTTTGACAAAACAAGTCCGTCGCCCAGAACGACTTTTAATTAGCATATGGAGGGAGTACATGCTATTCTATAGGAATTACACACACCTGCAATAACCATATGTAATGTGTTTTTTGCAGCACACAATAAATATCAAAACATGTGACTCGTTGCCTAAGTTGTACGTCCACGAAAGCAATGCAACCAAAATTCATTAGTGAGCAGGGATTACCTTCCTGTTGCAGATGGGATGAGACATCTCCCCTTTGGCAGTACAATTGATATAAAGGAACAGAAAGAATATCAGTCCTAGCGCCTGGACGTCCGGACGGACGCCCGCGTCCGGACTCCTGCGCCTGCATTTCTTCTCCCACATACGTGCGTCCAGCGTCCACCCATATAGGCCCCACACCTTTCGGACGTTACCCACACCGCTCGACCACACACCTCCTGGCTCTCAAGTGCATGCATGTGGCCAGCAGATACAACCTACAATAGATGGCAGAACACTGGCATCGAGAAGAGGGAAAGGGGACAGCGGATGCTCAACGGTGTCCGGAGGAGAAGGAGACACACAAAGCCAAGGCAGCTAAAAAGAGTGAGGACAATGATACAACTCTTGATTTACATTTGAAACATTAGGGTGAAACACTTGCCACATACGATAGAAGATAGGTGAAACACATGAAACATGCATATAAAACATTCACTGTTGCGCCAAAAGAACACTTGAAAACTGTTGGGGGAGAGTACCTACCCAACCTCCGCTCCCAGGCGAAGGCCCAGCAAGAAGACGCTATCCTCCACTCTTCCTCTCTATCTTTGTCCCTTTGGCTGTGTTTTCAGGGAATGGCCTACATGAGGCGGAGGATCGGCGGAGGTGGCCTACTTCTGGCGGAGGATCGGCGGAGGTCGGTGCGCCCGCCACGGAGCTTCCAAAGAAGCGGACCTCCGCCTGGGCGCAGCCCCGAGGCGGAGGTCGCCCTCATCTTGCACCACCGGCGCCGACAACGGCAGGAGGGCGAAGGCTCCGACCTCCGACCCGGGTCCTGGCCCAACAACAGCGGATCAAACAGAAGCTGAATGCGGCCCAGCCCACAGCGTGGAGGAGGAAATGCCGGTGCAGCCCCTGCAGCCAAAGATAGCGGTCAGGGCCGGGACCAAAATGCCCTTAGGGTTAGGAGGGCAAAGATGTAATGTAGAAGGAGAACCTGTACCTGAGCCACCTATAAAAGGAGGAGCTCAACACTGTTGAAAGGGTTGGTGAAAAATTAATAAAGTCATTCATTTCCCCACTCATTATTCTGTACCAGCCTGGAACGGGCTTCTTCTCACTGACTGAGGGTCCCACTTCTGGCGGAGGTCCTCATCCTGAGGGAGAGCCTCCGCCCATCGTTCGGTAGCGCTGCCTAGAAACTCAACATTGGCGCCCACCGTGGTTAGCCAACAAAAACCCAAACATGCCACCAAGGAAAAAGAAGACAACCAGAGCGCCTCCAGGCGGACGTACATCACGAGGAAGACCAAGGAGAGCGGCGCGTAGCACCTACGCAGATCCTCCGACACCTGAATCAGAGCAAGTCACAGAAGAGGACAATACCGCCGTGCCTCCGCGGGGCAATGAAGAACAAGCCAACGATCAAGTGCCAGAACCGGCAAACGCAGCGCAAGAGGAAGAGCTGCAAAGAGTTCAAGTTCAGCTACAAGCCTTGCAAGCAGAGAGGGAGAGAGTCGCTGCAGCCTTCGCGGCGAGACAGAGGGAAGTTCAAACCACCCAGGCCGTCGGCCGAAGCAAGGCGGCCGGATGGCGATCTTGCAAGCGGAAATACAAAGTATGCTAGCAAAGACAAAGCGCACGAAGGAATACCAAGCCAAGGGCCACCTTTCGCAACCTTCGCTGCTACTCAGCCACAGCAAGGCGCACCCACCCAGGGACCATCCTTCGTGTCCTTTGGGGCGGCTCAAACACGAACGGTGGACCCAAGATCTCCACTGTCGGAAGGACTGCAGACATCAGCATGGCCAATGGGCTACAAGCCAATCACATTACCAAAGTTCAACGGAAAGACGGACCCCAGACAGTTCATCATGAGCTTTGAGGCAGCGGTAGCCTCCGCAGGGGGGAATGATACAGTCCTTGCCAAATCCTTTGTCATTGCAGCCGAGGGGGATGCACTTGCTTGGTACTCCATGCTCAAGCCAAACTCAATCTACTCGTGGGAGAACCTCCGCGACAAAATCATGACCAACTTCAAAGGATTCTCCAGTGAGTCACTGACAGCTTCAGACCTGTTTCATTGCAAGCAGCAAAAAGATGAATCACTGAGAGAATACTACCAGCGCTTCGTCCAACTAAAAGCGAAGGCTCCAAATGTACCAGAAGAGGTAGCAATAGAAGCAGCAGTCAAAGGACTAAAGATTGGCCCGTTCGCAGCACATCTGGCCAGAGAGAAGCCTGAAACCATGGAAGCATTATACTCGAGTTCGAAAAATGCGCCAAATCGACAACGACCTCCGAAAGAGGGTGGAGGAACAAAACCAATACAAGCGGTTTCAAAACACCAACGGGCAAGCGGCCGATCCAACCAAAGGCTACAGACAGCCGGCCCTCAAAACAAACAAGTAATGGGTATTGACCAACAATCTCGGCAAAGCCAACGGCCAGGGTTCACCGGGCGCCTCCATAACCCGCTAGAAATCAACCGAGGCAAAACACGGGGAAGAAACTGGAATAGCAATTCCAGTAACAACAGAAAGAAGCCGTATTGTTTTTTCCATGGGGAAGACAAAGGGCACGTCACAAAGGAATGTCCGGAGGCAAAAGAAACCCAAGAGAGGATGAAGAGAAGGAAAGAAGCGGAGGCACCGGCGCCCCAGCAAGCGAGGGAAGTCAACCATACCTCCGCACCAAGCTGGCAAAACCAATACTGCCCAGTATACCCAGCCCTAAACAGCACCCAGATACATCCCTCAACACTAGCAGCAGCTTACTTCCCAAGCCACCTTTTGCATGGCGCCGGATACCTCCGCATGCAGCCACAACGCCAAACACCGACCAATACGGACTAGAGCAAACACCAGCCTATACCCACCCAAGGCCGCCCAACATAACCTATCTAGATACCCAACCCCGCAAGCAGAACCTCGGCTCTACCGCCACCTCCGGCACTTCAACCACAGCTGCAAATACAGCCTTCGCCTCAAGCAAAACAAGAGCCAAGCCCAGAAAACCAACACAACCCCCATAACCCACTGCCAACCATCGGCCATATACTACCAATTAGCGGAGGCTCGGCAATGGAATTCCGGACAAAAAAAAAAAAGGATCACCTCCGCCTAGTAAACAATGTGGCGGTTCAAGGTCCCATAAGAGCGGACAGAATGGTCCAGGGGTGCCAATAACCTTCACGAGCAAGACCTAAAACTTGAAAGCTACCCTCACACCGACGCAATGGTGATAACGACAAAACGTAGCGGCATGGGAAATAAAAAGAATCTTGGTGGACTCGGGGAAGCTCAGCGGACATATCGATTCGCAAACACCTTTGACAAGATGCGGCTTGGCGAAACCAATTACAACCTTCGGAATCCCACCTGGTCGGATTCGGAGGAAGAAGGGTGGAAGCACTAGGAAAAATAGCACTCCCAGTATCCTTCGGAGATCAAAACAACGCCCGGAACATAATACATAACCTTTGATGTCGTCGACCTCAACTACCCTTACAACGCTATTCAGGCGGAGGTTTCTCTAACAAATTTGGGGTGGCAGTCCACATGGGCTACCTACGCATGAAGCTACCAGCATTGCATGGAATAATAACAATCCATGGAAGTCAGAAAGAGGCAAGAAACATTGAAAAAATGATACACAGCTCAAGTAGAAATGTCAACTCTGTGGAATCAGGCGGTTCAGGCAGGGAAGGACCTCCGGACATGCCCAAAGGAAAGACAAGCTTCAAAGCCGGAAGAAAAGACGAAAAAACAACAAAATCGATGCAGTTGGAACAATCCAAGCCCAGACACAGAAAAAGTCACAATAGCCTCAAATTTGACGGATCAAGAAGAAAAAAAGCCGATGCAAGCCTTGAGGGAGAACAAAGACGCCTTTGCATGGTGTGCGGAAGACCTTCGGGGAGTATCCAGAGATATCATACAGCACCATTTAGATGTTAACCCAGGCATCCGACCAAAAAAGCAGAAACAAAGGAAAATGTCCGAAGACAGGATAATGGCAGCTAAAGCGGAGGTGCAGAGACTCCTAGACGCGAAGGTAATAAGGGAAGTCAAGTACTCTGACTGGCTAGCAAACGTTGTGCTAGTACCCAAGAGCAATGGCAAGATGAGGATGTGCATAGATTTCCGCAGACCTAAACAAAGCATGCGAAAAAGAAAGCGTTCAGTTACCAAGAATAGATACTTCCACAGACGGGGCCGCAATTTGCGAGAAGATTTTCCCTCCTTGATTGTTTCTCGGGGTACCATCAAATTTGGCTCAACAAAGAGGATGAAGACAAGACAAGTTTCACAACCCCCTTTGGCACATCTTTGCTTCCTCGGAATGCGGAAAGGCTTAAAAGAACGCAGGCTCAACCTTCGCAAGAATGACAAGCAAAGTGCTAGGCAACCAATTTCAAAGAAATGTCATCGCATATGTCGACGACATCATAGTCATGAGCAAAAAAAAAAGAAAGAGCACATCGGTGACTGGCAGAGACCTTCGCTAACCTCCGCAATGCGAGCCTAAAACTAAATCCGAAGAAGTGTGTCTTCGCGATAAGCCAAGCCAAGATCTTGGGATGTATTGTAGGGCGGAAGGAATCACGGCAAATCCGAGAAAAAAACGCGAGGCAATACTAGCAATGAGCAGAACCAACTACAAAAAAGGGAAGTGCGAGAAGCTCACGGGAAGAATAGCGGCGCTCAACGGGTTCATCTCAAAAGTCGGCGGAGAAAAAGCCTACCATTTTTCAAAGCACTTAGAACCTCCGACAAAGTCCGGTGGGGCCAAGATCAATCTGAAGCCTTTGGCGACCTCAAAAATACTTAGCCAACACTTTGAAAGTCACGATGCGAGCAAGGCGCCACATTACTCCTATATGTGGCGGCATCGGATCACGCGGTCGGTCGGTGCGGTCTTGGCACGAGGAAAAAAGAATGCGAAGGTCAAAGGAACCAAAGGCCGTATACTATGTTTAAAGCCTGGCGAGAGCCAAGCTGAATTATACTCAAGCGGAAAAAGCGGCCTACGCCATCTTAACCGCCTCAAGAAAACTCAAGCATTACTTCCAAGCCCATGAAATAATAGTACCTTCGACACAATCCCTTGGAGAGATACTCGGCAACAAGGAAGCCTCCGGCAGAGTGGAAAATGGGCCCGCGAGAATTATCGCAATCTTGCATAGCCTATGTCCCAAAACGACAATCAAATCTCGAACCGGGCTGGCGGACTTCATGGCGGATTGGACACCTTCGCCCAAGGAGGTTACATAACCTATCTGAACAAACTTGGACACTATTCACGGATGGAGCTTGGGGAGTAAATGGCACCGGGGCAGCGGTGGTGCTAATATCCCCAACCGGAGCAAAGATGAAATACGCGACCCGTTTGAACTTCAAAGCAACAAACAATGTCGCGAGTGCTGAAGCACTCATCCTAGGCCTCAACAAGGCAAAGGCCTTGGGGATCCAAAGGCTACTAGTGAAAAGCAGACTCAATGGTTGTGGCGGGACAAGTCGAGAAAGAATACCGGGCCGAGAACCCCGAGTTAACAAGATACCTTGAGCAAGTACGAAGGTTAGAAAGAAAGTTCCGGGGTTCACCCTAAAACACATCCCAAGGGGGGAGAACACAGAGGCGGACGAGATAGCGAAGGCGGCGACAAATAAGCTGGGAAATGCCCGGGGAACCTTCTACGAGCAAATCAGCAAACACAGCAACCTCCGCTAGAGAAACACTCGAAAGGCACATACTAGCAACATCGAGCAAGGCGGCGGACAGAAATAAGCGCAAATGCTTGAGGGGACATTCAACCCACATCAAAAGCGCGAGACAAAGAAAAAAATGAAGTCTGAGCAAGATCCTATGTGCTACTAGATAAAAAACTATACAAAAAAGGGGTGGTTCAACCATTGCTCAAATGTCTATCCGAAGCGAAGGTAAAGAGTTGATAAAAGAGATACATGCGAGGAACCTGCGGGTCTCACATAGGGCCAAAGGGCCTTATCGACAAAAAGCTTTGAGGCAAGGGTTCTCTTGGCCAACCCATGCAAAAGGACGCTTGAAGAGCTAGTCAAAACATGTGAAGTCTGCCAAATGTATTCCGTAAAAAGCAACCTTCGCCGTCGGTAGAGCTCCGACCCATACCACCGTCTAGCCATTGCACGATGGGGTATGGACTTAAATGGACCCGCTGCCGCCCGACTCAAGGAGGGCTTAAGTTCGCAGTAGTAGGCTGTGGAATACTTCACAAGGTGGATAGAAGCAAAGCCGCTAGCATCAATAACCTCGAGGCGGCAAGAAATTCTTTTGGCAAAACATAATATGCGGATTCGGAGTCCCAAAAGTGCTAACCGTAGACAATGGCAAGCAGTTCGACTCGGACAAATTCAAAGAATATTGCAAGACCATAGGCACAACACTAGCCTTCGCGTCGGTGTACTACCAGAGTCAAATGGTGCGGTGGAAAGGGCAAACAGAGAAAATATTCTCGGCAATCTCTAAGGTCTTGTTCAACTGCGCAAAGGAAAATGGGCGGAGGAGCTACCAAGAGTAGTCAGTCACATAATACCACAACAACCCGAACAACAGGGTTACACTCCTTTCAAACTTATGTATGGAGAAGAAGCAATGACCCCTAAGAGTTGAAACACCAAAGCCTCCGCGCAACTAGCAACACCACGAAGAAGAGGCATGCTCCAAAGAAAGAATAGAAACGAGGGAAAAGACTGCGGGCCCCTCAACAACATCATAAGATACCAGGACCAAACTAAGGCATGGAGAGATAAAAACATAACTAAAAGGCTCATTGAGGATGGAGACACAGTGCTGCGAAGGAAACCGAACGCCCGGCACCGTGGGTAAACTGCGGCCGAAATGGGAAGGACCATTCATAGCAAAGCAAACCGCAAACAAAAAGCATTCAGATTGGAAGATAGCGAAGGCAATACCTCCGCGCACACACGGAACACCGTGAACCTCGAGAAAATACTACATATGATGTAAAAAGGACCTCCGCATGATATAAGCGAAGGTTTCTTATTTCTTTCTTTAGCTTTCTTCTTCTCCTTTTTTTTTTTTTCGCCGATTGGCGAAAAGGCCTGCCTCTTTTCCTCACAAGGGGACTCCCAAGCGGAGGTGAGGTTTTTAACGAGGCAGGACCTTTGTAAACAACCTCTAAAAATATAAAGAGGCTTCCCCTAGATAACAGCACTACGCAAGCAAAAAGTCGAAAAAGCTGCCCGGCGGGGCGGCGGACATTCGACAAACCCGATAAGGTGAAAACAGAGGACCTATTGGACGATGCCGATGCGCCCAGCACGCCCAATCGGACCTCCGCGGCAAAAACAATCGCTGACTAAACCGGAGAAAACCTCCGCAAAAACCAATTAACACGGAAAAAAGACCACGCCAAAGGTATGGGCACCGGGATAAGCGCGTAAAACCTCCGCAAAACCACTTAACTTTGAAAAAAGACCACGCCAAAGGTATGGGCACCGGGATAAGCGCAGTGAAAACCTCATAAAAAACCACTCAACTGGAAAAAGACCACCCCAAAGGTGCGGGCACCGGGCCATAATCGAGAAAAAACCTCCGCAACACGCCAAACTTCCGGACACTAAGTCAATACCAAGTATAACCTCCGCTGAAAGCGAAGGGCGACAAAAGCGGAAAAAAATATGCCTATATGCCGGGCTGCACACCAGCTACCAAAATTAAATGCCACCTAATCGCAATAAAGCAAAATCTCAACAACCTCAACCACCAAAAGATCAATGGCAATTATGAGTTGAGGCCATATAAAAAACCACATCCCCCCCCCTGCCCCTAGGGTCATTCGGAGAAAAGGAGAAGGAAAAAGAGAAAAGATGGAAGCGGGCGTTTCCCACAACACAAAAAATAGCTGGTACCACGCAAAAGCTTGTAACCAAAGCGGGGTGGCACTCATATCTGAGAACCGGGGCCTAGAAGCGGGGGAGATACCACGCAAAAAGCTTGTAACGTCCCCCCCGCAACCGAAGGTCCTACTTCAAAAACTCCCCAGCTAAACGCTACCTCCGCCCGGTCGTAGGATACCACGCAAAAATTTTGTAAAGATTGAAGGGGAAGAAGCAAAGACAAACCAAGAGCTGCGCCAACTAAACATACCGGGAACCAAGCACGGCGTTCTTTGTGCGAAGGTTCCATTGCGAAGAGGAAACACATAAAAGTGCAAGCACGACTTCGGCACCTTCAAGCGCAGCTCCGGCACTGCCTTAGGGCGGAACAAAAGGGCCAAGCATGAGTTCAACAACCGCAACTTGACCATAAGCAGCCGCCGAACCGGCAGGATATGTATGACCAGAGAACATACATGGCGTATGCAAATGTAAACGGAGGCAGAATTATTAATAATAAAGATATCAAAGTATAAGTTAGCACCCTCTCAGTTTGACATCAATACAACACTCCAAACATATATGATAAGGATATCGTATTCCACAAATTAAAAAATTACAACAACAAACACGCGGAGGTACAAACCACATAGCGTAAAAACACATCAAAGGTCAAAGCAAGTTAAGGAGGAGTACTAGGACCTCCCCGGGCCAAAGAGCGTATAAAATCACTACGCGGACTTCAAGCTCCTCAATGACAAAATCGAACATATCGTTAACATTGTTATCGGACCAACAATCAAGCATCCGCCCACCGACATAAATTCCGTCCTTCATCATAGTTAGCGGAGGTACATCAAGCACTTGCGCGAGCCCCAACAAGGTCACTGCGCAAGGCAATTTAAAATTAAAAAGAGTATCAAATAAAAGATAAAGCTCACCCATCAACCTATACCCATAAGCGGACTAACTAAAAGCGCACAACCAAAAGTCTAAGTCTAAGGGTCGGCTAGGCCTAATGCTCCACCTCCGCATCATCGGTGGTCTTCTCCTCAGCACGACGAGAGGGCCCGGCGGGGCGCCTTCAGCTCCTTGTCTTTTTTTTAAGCCGCTCGGCGAGCCTCGGCCTAACAAGGTAAAATGGCAAAGAATGATGAGAGTGTAAAGGAGCAAACCAAGCAGCGGGAACAAGGAAAACCACAATCACCTCCGCATTGCGCTCCCTGGCAATGTCATGAGCATAGGCTGCGGCCAAAGCGACTCCAGCAATACATCATGAAATCGCGAACAACGCGCATAGGCGAGCGAAGATTAGTCCACAGAACATCCTTTGGATCAGTGTAAGTGGCTTTGCCCTTCAAAAGATGAAGATGGTCGCACCGACCTCCGTCAAAGCATTCATAAAATTCTTAGCACAAGAAAGGGCACAAAAGTCGGCCAATCCATCCATGAACTTAGGAAATTGGGAAATCCGAGGCGCATCAATCCATAATATCGGAGGTAGAAGCATCGTCGACCAAGGGGGAGCAACACCGCCCGTAGCGATGAATCGCATCGAGAATAGGCACCGCCACGGCGGAAGCAGCCCCCCTTGTATCGTCAAGCTCTTTCTGAAGCAGCTCCACTTGTCTCCTCAAGACCTCAGAGGACCGCCTCTCACTCTCAACCTCCGTGCGTAGGCTGGCGTTAACATCGTTTGATTTCTTCAGTTTCTCCTCCAGCAAGGAAGAGGCTGACTGGGCACTAGCAAGCTCTCTCTCTGTCGCCTTGAGCTTCGCGTCAAGCTCTTGAAAGATTTCTTAAATGGGCGAAACTCCATAAGATTAGAAATCAAAGTTTTCTTCTCGGCACCCAAAGTCTCAACCTCCTCCTTGAGGCGCCCGGCGCCTCATCACGCTTCAACACCTCGTGCGAGCATCGAGCTTCCATAGCCTCCGCAATGTGATGACTCTGCAGGAGAAACGAAGTCTCAGATAAACTAGCCAAGCCAAAAAGTAGGTAACAAAGATGTCAAACTACAAGCAAAGCAGAACACAAACCACGCTCTGCTGCTCGACGTTCAGCCTAAGAAGGCTGAAATAGTCCAACCGCTCCAGGTACCTGCGAGTGCCCCCTGATGCCAAACAAAGATTCAGGCAATAAGCAAAATTATTTGACACAAACAAAAATCAAAAAGACAAATCAAACCTCAAGGCTGGCAGTGCGGGCTATGGAGGGCGAGCTCCACCCACTTAGGGTTTGCATAGAATCAGCTGCGCAAAGAAGGCATCGAGTGAACCAAAGGTACGCAACATAAAAAATAGCAGAAACAACCCGACAACACAAGAATAAGGCACCAACCTTCGCCAGGGCCGCCGAAGCCACCAAATGAAGTACCAGCAAAGGTGGGAGGCACCGGAGGAGTCTGATCCAGGCCTATTCGACCCATATCAACATGAGGAGCAGCCTCGCTATCCCTCGCAAGCACTTGGGCAAGGCCCACTGAGCAACGTCATAACATGGCCAAGAAAAACAAACGGAACAACAAGTAGAGATATGAAGCTTACATAAAGCGTCTGCACCGGCTTCAGCAGCGCCAGAGGCCTCCGAAGCAGCAGGATGAGCAGGTGCGCCCTGATCCAATGAGGCACTTTGGTGCAACTGCGGAGGAACCGGAGCAACCTCCGGAGGCGGGACCACCGTCGGGCGCAAGTGAAGCCCCCAGTCTTGGCGCCGAACTTTGAGGAACAACCTCCGCATCACCACCAGCCGCTGACACTAGCATGAACCCAGAGTCCTCCGTGTCATCGGAGAAAGCTCCCGAAACACGGCAAAAGGAGGAGGCAGAAGCCGATGCCCTTGCAGTTTCAACCGGCGCTTTCTTTGAAGGGGCGCGCTCCTCTGGAGGTGGGGGAGCTTGCAACATGGCCTTCGCCTCATCACCACGATCATGACGGGCCAGAGAAGTAGCAGCTGACCCAGACGAGCTGCTGGATGCAGCCTGACCAGCAGACACGTCCACAGGCTCCGACGCCTCCGCAGGCTCCGAAGCTTCAATGCTGCGAGCAGAAGAGCGGGCCCTCTTCCCACGACCTGCACCGGCACCAGAAGAAGCCCCACGGCGTTTCCGAGCCGCGGGCTTTGGGGCATCGCCCGGACGGGCCTCCGCAGCAGCAGCAGCATGTCACGGATCGCTGCGATCGGCCAGCGGAACAGGTGGTCACCATACGTAACTCCCATCTCTTCAAAAACACGATTTAGTCGGGGCATATTGCCAGCCTCCGCCCGGCGGGCAAGGTATTCCTTGTCTGAAATCTCTCCAACAATCTTCCGAGCCTTCGCCTCAATTTCACGAACGAAGGCGGCGTCAGTCTTGTTCTCCGACGCTTCAAACCAAAAACGAGGGAATGGGGCGCCACCAGCATCACCAAAGACAGGGAAGTTGGACTCTCTCAAAGCGGAACGAAGGTTTGACCTTAGCCAATGGCCAGCAGTTGGCTGCTACCATCTCCTCAACCAAGTCACGGCCTCCGGAATATCGGCAGGCAAGAGCGAAGGCCCGGTTGCACGCAGCCTGAGAAGTGGTGGCCTTAGATGGAGCAGGAATGGAGTAGCGCGGCTCCAACGGCGTCATCACTGAGGCAAGAGGATATCGAGTAACCTTCTTGCCATCATCCTCCTCAACAGTATATCCGGGAGTCCTCACATAGAACCAGTTCAAAGTCAGTCCTTATCCCACTTGTTCTTTTGGCGCAAGAAAGCTCGGACACAGGTTCAACCTTGTTTGCGCTTTGGGAAGAAACGAGCAGCTACCATATTGACAGACAGCTCCGTCAAGCTTCTTGTCTTTACCGCTTTTGCAACTCATAATGCTTGGCAAAAATTCAATGTCGAGGCGACACCATAAGACTTCGCCGCGCCCAAGCAAACTTTGTTTGAGAAGAATGCCGTTGGGTGTCGGTGATGAATCTGCACATTGAACTCATCCAGGACCTCCCTAAAGAACCGGCGAGGAATGAAGCGAAGGCCGCAGTTGAAAAAATCACGAAAAGACCACCGCATAGTCCTTGCCGGGAGGTTCGAGAACAGTCTCCAAACCAGGAAGAATGACCTTATCCTTCTCAAACCAACCCTCACTAACCATGTGATCTATCATCATTTGGTTAACAATCTGCAACCAAACTCGTAGGTAATCCTCTCGTTCTTGCCCGACATTTCTAAAGGGGACTCGGAGGTACCGGATCGGGCAATGTAGCTTCCACGCTTGAAAGGCTTTCTTGATTTCCTTGGCCTTGGCGCTATCAACCATGCAAGCTTCAAGCGATGGGCCCAACCGCTGGCTCTAACACGCAACATTTGAGAGTAGGGACCCGAGAAGGAGACCCTAAGCGGAGGCGAGAGAAGACTTCGGAAGCCACCGGCTTTTGCGGGAGGCGAAGGCGAGAACAATTGGTGTATGGTAAGCATAGCATTGAGACCCCTTATATAGGCACCGGGGGGCCTCCGAGGCGGAAGACAAACCGTCAAATCATGTCACGTCGCCACGACGCCAACCGAGGGCGCGACACGTGGGCGGTGCACGGGAGACCAAAGGGGGAGGACAAAGGGCCTCCGCCTTAGTAGCGGATAGTTACCAGAGAACTTTGGCCTACTGCGCCCGGCCCAAGTGCTCTAGAAATGTTGGGGGAGAGTACCTACCAACCTCCGCTCCCGGCGAAGGCCCGACAAAAGACGCTATCCTCCACTCTTCCTCTCTATCTTTGTCCCTTTGGGTGTGTTTTTCGGGGAATGGCCTACATGAGGCGGAGGATCGGCGGAGGTGGCCTACATGCGGCGGAGGATCGGGCGGAGGTCGGTGCGCCCGCCACGGAGCTTCAAAGCGGACCTCCGCTTTGGGCGCAGCCCCGAGGCGGAGGTCGCCCTCATCTTGCACCACCGGCGCCGACAACGGGAGGGCGAAGGCTCCGACCTCCGACCAGGGTCCCAACCAACAACGGATCAAGCGAGAAGCTAAATGCGGCCCAGCCCACAGCGTGGAGGGAGGAAATGCGGTGCAGCCCCTGCGACCAAAGATAGCGGTCGAGGGCGGGACCAAAATGCCCTTAGGGTTAGGAGGGCAAAAGATGTAATGTAGAAGGAGAACCTGTGCTGAGCCACCTATAAAAGGAGGAGCTCAACAACTTTGAAAGGGTTGGTGAAAAATTAATAAAGTCATTCATTTTCAATCAAGTTTGAGAAAAATATTTGGTCCACGCAGGCTCATACCCCCATGATTAAAATTCTAGATCCGCCACTGACAATACATGGGCCAGCGTCGCCCCTAACACCCCGAACACTCCCGTTCCCAGCGCTAACTGTTGAAGGCTGCCTGGCGTTGACTGCCTCACACCTCGCCGTCGTCCTGCTCTTGCACAGCTGCATTATGAGCACGTATATGCTGGTATGATGAATATGTCCAGCCCAGTATCCAAAGAGGCACAAAGGGACAAAAAGCTATGTCACTTGAGAACTAAGTCAATCTTATAACTTTTAGTCACTTGTTGATTAACTGTAACATTAAACATATTTACTTTGCAATGGTGCAAAAATTGTTTATCATTCTTTTTTTGAAGATCTAGTCACATCAACATACTGCAGGCGATGGGAAGACACCTTGGATAAATAAGTATAATTGGTAAGGGGAATAATTTTTTTGACAGGGCAAGGGGAATAATTTAGATAGTGATTGTTGATTAGATAAGGGTATACCACTAGATGATTAGGAGAAATACAATGTTTGACTCAGGAAAAAAAGCTAAAGCAACTTTTTGAAAGGAATGGAGTACATCTTTCATTAATAAAGTATTACTTGGCTCTCATCCCATTCTGCAACAGTTACAAAACTATTTATATTATCATGGACTCAACCCTTAATTTACAAGGTGCCGTTCTTCGTCGCTGCATGCAGCTGTTGTCCATCCACCGTTGTTCCATCTGGGCATTGAGGGTTGCAGACAGGGCAATTGGCCTGGCAGTTCGCCAACGTGTCGCCAGCAAACTGCTTAGGGGCGTCTGGCGGCAGTAAGCAAGACGTCTTCCTGACTATCGCTATGGCAATAGCATTTCATGGTGCAAAATATCGGTGGTCGCTCCGTCTCCTCTCATCTTCAAAGCATTTAGACTCGGTATGGTAGGCTCTTGTTGAGTTGCTAGCTACATAGAGTGCTCTTGTTGTGCGCCCA